>PVHT020001751.1:6773012-6936805 GCA_004024745.2 Catagonus wagneri
AAAAAAAAAAAAAAAAAATAAAGGTGTGTAACAGGAAAAAAAAAAAAAAGGGTAATTCTACTCTTAGACTAAAAACTGGACAGAGGACCTGAGTGGGCATCTACTGGCTATAGTCACCCTCCCCCCCTTTTTTTGCTTTTATTTTTTATTTTAATTTTTAAAAATTTGTTTTACTATAGTTGATTTACAATGTTCTGTCAATTTCTGCTGTACAGCAAAGTGACCCAGCTATATGTGTGTGTGTGTGTGTGTGTGTGTGTGTGTGTGTATACACTTTTCTTCTTCCATCATGTTCTGTTGCATGTGATTGGATATAGTTCCCTGTTGCAAAACAGTAGGTCCTCATTGCTTATCCCTTCTAAATGTAATAGTTTACACCTATTAACCCCAAATTCCCAGTCCATCCCGCTCCCACCCCCTCCCTTTTGGCAACCAAAAGTCTGCTCTTCATGTCTGTGAGTCTGTTTGTGTTCTGTAGATAGGTTCATTTGTGCCACATTTTACGTCCCACCTATAAAGGATAGAACTAGAGAGTCTCATACCAAGTGAAGTAAGTCAGAAAGAGAAAGACAAATACCGTCCTCTTTTTAATCCCCAGGGAATGTTTTTTTTTTTTTTGGCTTCTCCCAAAAGAAGGATAGAACCTGAGCTACAGCAATGACAGTACCAAATCCTTAACTGCTAAGCCACCAGTGAACTCTCATCCCTTTGTTTTCTTCCAACTTTGCTCAGAATCTTTCAATAGTTGGAGAGCATTCCTCAGTATACCCAGTGATAATAGAATAAGTCAGACAACATGTATTTATGTATCCATGGCTTTGATTGCTGTCTCCAAGTATAGGAAAATTGTGTCACTATTTTAAAAGCTCTAGAACAGAAAGTTTTCAAGGCATCCAGGGGATTTTTTTGTTTGGGAAACATGCATTGATAGCATATGCAGTAACTGCCTGCCGGTCCCTTTTCTGATTCAGCTTGGTGGTCATTTAATTCACCAGACATGTCAGAGTAGAAAGTGATCATCATTACCAAAAATAGAGCAGTTTCATCAACACTGAAAGTCTTTATGGGTTAGACTGTGCTCAAAAATTAGTTTCTGGAGTTTTCCTGTGGTACAGCAGGTCAAGGATCCAGCACTGTCACTGCAGCAGCGTTGGTTGCAGCTGTGACACAGGCTTGATCCCTGACCCAGGAACTTTCACAAGCCATGAGCACTGCCACCCCCCAAAAAAATTAGTTTCTGGAAATAAAATCTGTCAAGTTTCTACAACTTTAGATCTAATGACAGTTTTTAATTACTTAATCTTTTATCATTAAGTGTTAAAATTACCGAGTAATCCTTCAAAAGCACAAATGTAATTACCTTCATTATCTTTTTTGTATGTATGTCACAGAGAAAGATTTTGAATAGCAAAGACTATTTACTGAGCTTCTTCTAAGGTGATGCCAGACACTTAGAATTTCTCTCAGTGCATATCACGGTTTTATCTTCAATCCATAGATGAGGAAACATCAGAGAAGGCACTCTGCAGGGCCACCCGTCTTTGAAGTGTCCTGCTTAGGAGGCAGAAGTGTTTCACGGGTCAGATGTGGAAGGAGGGATTCCCAAGGATGAACTCCTTCATGTTTTTCATATTAGAAGTCGGCTCATTTTAAAAAGACTGTCAGGTACAAGTGCATGTAGAATAAATAAATGGTTTCCTATCCTTACCATCATGGGGAAGAAGCAGGGGCGGCCATAAGAGTCCTGCTCGCTGTAGGAACAGGGAACCCCGGGATGCTTAGATTGCTTCAGAATGCCAGCTTCTCTAGTTTTGTGAGGAAGACACCATAGCTCACATTCCTTAAAACATTTCTGCCTGTCCAGTTGAAGCCCTAGTAAAAATGTAAAATCACCTGTACTTTGTATTTGCTTAACATTTCTTATGTTGTTGCTGTTTTACAACTTTTTATGATGGCAACTTAAAATATATGAAAGAGATAATACTATAATGAATTCACATGTATCCTTCATTCACCTTCAAAGATTATCATCTTATGACTAATCTTATGATGAATCTGTACCCCATCTACTTCTCTCCTCCCTGCACCATGATATCATCTCATCTTTAAATATGACAGCATCTCTGAAAGAGAATTTTTTTTTTTTGCTTTTTAGGGCCGCACCTGCGGCCTATGGAGGTTCCCAGGCTAGGGGTCCAATCGGAGCTACAGCTGCCAGCCTACGCCACACCCACAGCAACACCAGATCCGAGCTGCATCTGCGACCTGCACCACAGCTCACAGCAACGCCGGATCCTTAACCCACTGAGCAAGGCCAGGGATCGAACCCACAACCTCATGGTTCCTAGTTGGATTCGTTTTCGCTGTGCCATGATGGGAACTCTGAGAACTATTTTTGAAAACATAACCATAATACTGTATCACACTTGAAAAATCAATGATTATTCCTTAATATTTAATATTTAATATTAATATATTACTTGCTTGGTTCAAATCAGAATCCAAACAAGGCTCAAATACTGGCTTTAGATGATTTGTCTCTTTAGTCTCTTTTAATCTGTAGGCTCTTTCTCCGCTCTCCCTTTTTTTTTTTTTTGCCCTGCTAGCAATTTGTTTTCTTTGGAAACTAGGTCTTTTATCCTGTAGACTTTCTGTATTCTGGATTTTTGCTGTTTCCATTCATGTGGTGTCATGTAACATGTTCCTCTACTCCCTCCAGTTTCTATAACTGGTAGTTAGATTTTGAGGTTTGATCAGACTTGAGTCTGTCTGATCTTTGGTAGGAATACTTCATTCGGTGTTTCATGTTTTTATCAGAAGCCGGTAATATCTGATTGTCTCTCTTTTAATAATGTTAAGATTGATCGGTGTGTTAAATGTGGTCGATCCCACTCAGTGCTGTCCTGGAAATTTTAACAAGCAGCTTGGGGCAGGCTTCAAGGGGGCGTCCTGATTGGTAGCACCTCCCTGATTTGCACCAATTTCCATAGTATGAATATCTCTGCTGTAGCTGGTTTTAAGCTATCAACACATCAGTGATCTGTAAAATTCCTGAAAAATGTAGCAATTGGCCCTCGTGGGTCAGTCAAGCCAGTGCCAGCATGTTGCTGGCTTATCCTCCATTCATTATGAAATATTCAGTCAGCTTTTCACCAAAGGATTTCTAGCACCTGCTGATGATCTCAGACTAGATCCATTATTTCATTAGAGTTATAAAATGGTGATATTCAAATTGCCACTCCTAATTGTAGGAGTGTTAATTAGAATAGTCCCATAAAGAATTTGCCTCATCTGTTTGGTGCCCAGACATAGAATTCATACAGGAAAGGCTGGATTGAGTCTTCATTTTCCCCCACCCTCCCTCTAGCTTTTTTTTGGACCCACCGAAGACATGCTCCTGGGCCAGGAATTGAACCCATGCCACAGCTGTGACCTGAGCCACAGTGGTGACAATGCTGGATCCTTAACCTGCTAGGCCACCAGGGAACTAGGGAACTCCTAGTCTCCTTTTTATAAATCATTTTTCAGAATAATGAGTGACTTCTCTTGCATTTGCCCAAAGTAACCAAATGAGTCTTTTAGTATCATTATGAATTCATAGTTTTAGAAAAAAACATATCTAGTGTGTTTCAATTCATCGCATTTATTCTTTTTGATGCTTAATTATTCCATCTTTGGCTAGTGGGAACCTCTCCAAGTTGACCGCTAAGTCCTTTGATACAATCCCAGTAGCTTTTGTTAGTTTTCTTGCTTTCTGGTGTGATGATGGTCTAAGCTCTTATGCATTTCTTATTCAAGAACTGAAACCAGCTCTTTCTCTAAAGAGCACTGATGCCTCATAGTGAGAAGTTTTATTTTGAGACCGCAGTCTGGGCACTAGCCCAGCTAGCTCACTGCTGTTGGGTTCATTATAATTTTTAGGTTCATTATAATTTTTAGGACTTTTCAGTAAACAGAGGGAAATAAAGATTTTTTTTTAGAGAGAATACATTGTAATACATTGCTGATATTTCCTGTTCACGTATAGAATTACAGGGTTTAAAAGAAGTTTTATTTAAAGTGCTAATAGGAAGACTCAAAAGTAAGTGAAAAAAATGTAGCTATTCTGAGATAGCTGACAAAAATTATTGGAAACGATCTTGGAACATGGCACATATTTAAATATATATGAGAGCTGTTTGTCTGCTGTTCTTATAACTAGGATTCTGCTGGAAGAAGTAAGAGTGTTCACCACATGTTTTCTGCTCAAAAGGATATTCATCTTAGATTTGATCCCCTGGCATCATTTATTCTCCTTACTGACCACTGCATTGTGGTGAGTAAATTCAACTAAATGGTATGTGTGTTTTTACTAGATTAGGTAGGTCCAAAGTCATAAATAACATTATCGTGTGATGAGAAAGCTGAATCTTATAAAATTAAAAGTTTAGTTATTTGTCTAGAGGAATACAATGACTTTTTTTTTTTTTTTGTCTTTTTGCCTTTATCTAGAGCCCCACCCGCGGCATATGGAGGTTCCCAGGCTAGGGGTCTAACAGGAGCTATAGCTGCCAGCCTACGCCACAGCCACAGCAATGTGGGATCCGAGCCGTTTCTGCAACCTACACCACAGCTCACGGCAATGCCGGATCCTTAACCCACTGAGCAAGGCCAGGGATCGAATCTGCAACCTCACAGTTCTTAGTCGGATTCATTAACCACTGAGCCACTAAGGGAACTCCCTACAATGACTTTTAAGTTGATTTGAATTAAAACAAGTGGAGGCATAGACAAGTAATACCTATTTTGGACCTGGTTCTAACCAATGGCATAAAACCAGGATAATTAAGGGAATTATAGGAATTGTGCTAAATTGGGTTAGGATCTTTCAAAAATATTTCTTCCTACATAAATAGTATATCCTTAATATAGAATACTTGGAAAATTTAGAAATAAAGTACAATCAGCCCTACATCATTCTTTTATCCTACTAACCATTATAACCATTGTATTTGTCATTACGATATGTTTGTTTTTCTCTTATTTATATTTGTATATATATTTTTTGCTTTTTAGGGCCGCATCTGTGGGCATGGAAGTTCCCAGTCTAGGGGTCGAACTGGAGCTACAACACAGCCACAGCAACACTAGATCTGAGCCACATATGTGATTTACACCACAGCTCATGGCAACGCCACATCCTTAACCCCCTGAGCGAGGCCAGGGATCAAACCCGCATCCTCATGGATAATAGTTGGATTAGTTACCGCTGAGCCAGAACGGGAACTCCATTTGTATATATTTTTAATATAAACCTTTCATTCTCTTTTGCTGTCTGATGTTTTTCCGCTCAGGAATTTGACTATTTTCTCATATCAATTTATATTTTATTATAAATGAAGCTTATTGGCTGCATTACATTGTCATAGATGTACTTTATTTTTAAAATTTTTATTTTATTTAAAATTTTTTTTTTACTTTTTGTCTTTTCTAGGGCCGCACTCGTGGCATATGGAGGTTCCCAGGCTAGGGGTCTAATCTGAGCTGTAGCCACTGGCCCACCGCCACAGTCACAGCAACGCAGGATCTGAGTGAGCCGCGTCTGCAACCTATACCACAGCTCACGGCAATGCCGGATCCTTAACCCACTGAGTGAGGCCAGGGATCAAACCCACAACCTCATTGTTCCTAGTTAGATTCATTAACTGCTGAGCCACAACGGGAACTCCTGTCATAGATGTACTTTAATTTATTTAACCACTTCCCTATTGTTGGACATTTGCTTCCAATTTTCCCCTCTACTATAAAAATACTGCTTAGAACTAAGTTTTTGCATATATTAGCTTTTTGGGAAATTTCTAGAAATGAATTGTTGGATCAAAGAGTGTATACATTATTCTGTATACTTCATTTATTATATAATTACACAAATTTTAAATTATTTATTACATTCATTGTTTTTGGTCTATTTCCCCCTTACCCCCACTTTAAAATATAAGCCCCATGAGGGCAGCGATCTTTGTCTTTTTGGTATGCCTAACATAGAATTGACCCGCAAATAAATATTTCTTGAATGAATAAATGGGCCTTTTGTGTTTTTTTTTTTTAGTTTTTAATATACACTGTCAAGTTGTCTTTCAGAGAAGCTCTGGCAATTTTACTCTGTTTTCCTCAGCTATCACCTATCCTAGGTATTGACATAAAAGACACAAAAGATATACATTACAATGCTGAGAAGAAAATTTAAACCCCCTTTAATTTCCCCTCCCAGAAATAGCTTTAGTATATATCCTCACATATTTAAAATGTTAATTCATTATTATTTTAATTTACTTCTACTACTTGTGTGACTGGGCTTTTAAAATATGACTAATGGGCATTTTCATCTCTTTTTTACAAATCCTTTTGTATCATTTATTTATTTTCGGGGGGTATTTTTGATAGTCACCCAGATCAGGCTTTGGAAAGTTTGATATACTTATGAATCCTCTGGGAGTATTATTAAAAGGCAGATTCTGATTCAGTAGGCCTGAGATTCTGTATTCCTAACAGGCTCAAGGTGATTCCAGTGATGATCTGGGGCCCACACTTTGAGAAATAAGAACCTAGAGTATGTCTCTTTACTGTGAATTAATCTCCAAGTGAATGACTTCTTGATGGAGAAAGCATGAGGAAATGCAGTCTCTACTCAGCCTGCTGTGTACTGAGTGCTGTTCGTTTTTCCACTCTTATACAACTTTAAATAAAGCAATACAAATTATATTTATCCTAGTATGATAAGGGTAGACTATTTTGATTACTTTAATCATAAAATTACTTAGTTTCAACATTGTTCCAAGCATCCAAATCTTGAAAGAATGATGCTGAGGTAACAGAATAATTTTTTTTTTTTGGTGGATCAGATGTTCAGTTCTCTTTGACCATATATTTTTCTTACATATAAGACATTTTTGCTATTGATGTCATTTCCATTTTTGTTAATGAGGCCATTTAAAAAGGCTGCAGCTATACCCATGTGTCTGTTTCACGTTAACATCTATTTCTCTGCAGGCCCGGATTATTTTTGTGATGATTGTGCTGATCCAGCTCATCGTTCTCATTACTTTCAGGTTTCGAGCATATCCAGAGCATAAAGGTTAGCACCATGGTTCCTTTTATTTAAGAAGACTTGAACTCCCAAGGTTGATTTATTTTTAATGGATAACAATTATTATAGGTGGATTTGTAGATTAATACTTTGAGAAGTACCAGATTAGAACAAGAAAGAAGCTGAGAGAGGAATGAGGAGCAAGTATGCAACCCACAAAGTGAGAAAGGTCATGTATCATCAGCTTTGAAATGACCAGTCAGGCTGAAGAATGTTATGAGTGTAAAATGAATGTGCCGGCCTATTGGAAAGACATGCTATTTACCTTATATCAGGCTGTCCTTCACTGGGGCAAGTTGTTTAAATAGTTTCACCTCCAGCGTTGTTCAGTGTGTACTAAGCTTCCCATTATAATCTCTGGTGGCCACAGACAGGAATGGAATGGCTGACTGGGGTTGAGGATCTGTGGTGCTTTAGTTTGTAGCTGCAGAAGGAAACCCTTACACTGGGGCTTTCTGGCCCTGCATTTTAAGAGATGTTAATTTAGAGAGGTTTGGGGATCTCTTCCAGTTCAAGTGAGAGGGTAGCTGTGAGTTCAGAGCTGTATCGCATATGGGGAAGGAGTATTTGGACAGATACTCATAACTAAGATTAAATTTTGAGGGAGTTCCCACTGTTTCTCAGCAGAAATGAATCTGACTAGTATCCATGAGGACGGAGGTTCAATCCCTGGCCTTGTTCAGTGGGTTAAGGATCCGGTGTTGCCCTAAGATGTGGTGTAGGTCGCAGATGTGGCTTGGATCTGGCATTGTTGTGGCTGTGGCATAGGCTGGCAGCTGTAGCTCTGATTAGACTCAGCTTGGGAACCTTCATATGGTTCCCAGGGGCAGTCCTTAAAAAAAAAAAAATAGAAAAGACAAAAATATTAAATTTTGATATTAGTTTAATATATTTTGATATAACTTATAGAAGTTTGTACATTTGGATACTAAATCTTAGGGAAAACAGAGCCTTGATCATCCCTTGAGCACAAGACTATACTGCAAATCTCCATGAAGATAAAATAGTATAGTCCTCTGACAGGTAAATCCCTATTTTCATTCATTAAAAAAATGTGTGTGTTTGTGTAACAACTATACCATTGCTTTGAACTACCTACCTTCTATAATTCTAGATAAATTGGCTTACCAGGATTCCTGCCAACCTTGGTGTCATCTGTATAATTACCATATGACAAATGAGTTGCTGAAGATGTAGTAGATAACTCATGGAAGTCTTCTAGAAAATATTGTAAAGAACTTGAACTTTGCATCTGTACACTGGATTTTTTCAAATTTATTCTATTTAGGACTGCCAGGATTTGTAAATTTGACCTCATTTTCCCTTCACGTCTTGAGCAAAATAAACATCTTCTACTATTCGGTGTTGTTGCTGACCCTATATACAGTGCTGGGTAAGTCATTAGGAAATCTGAGATTGTGGAGAATTCTACCAAGGAATATAATGAGCTTTTTGACAAGAGAGTCATTTAGGTTCTTGAGCATAATGGCCAGCATGTGTCTTCTTCTTAAGTCATTTCCTGGGACATGATCTTGGGAAATAAAGTTCTTTTCTAATTTAAAGGACATTTAATTGATACCAAGTTAACTTCAGGGTGCTGAGAAGACTGGGGCGAAATTAGTATTTGTACAGAAACCTAATAGAAGTTCAGCTTAAATGCCATCTCCTCAGAGCAGCCTTCTCAGACTACCTAAGAGAGGTTGTATCCTCTATTACACTTTTTGTTTCCTTCATTGCATTATCAGAATTTATGATGATCCTCTGTGTCTACCATGTCTCCCCTTATTAGAATATCCACTGATGTCTACTTCATTCCCCTCTATGTCCAGCACTACGCACAATGCCTGGTAGTAGTTGAGTGGCTGTTTATTAATGTGTGGCCCCTAAAAACTCAGCTCAGAAAAGAGAGACACTGAGATAAGCAGTGGGTTCAGGAATAATTGAACTCCTCTGTTACATTAATTATCATATCCATATGGTAAGAAATCACTTAGTCACTTATGGAAGCAAAAAGTGCTGTGATCTCTTTTTAAATCTTTTTATTATTGTTCCTTAGTTACTAAGAGCCATTTAGGAGTGGAATCTGTTCTCTACTATTAGTCCACCTTTGGACTTTTCTTTCCTCATTAGTCAACTCCTACCTGAGAACAGAAAGTAGTTAAAGAAAAAATATGACCCTTAACCATTCTGTATAATAGGCTACGGGAGATTCCCCTTTGGAGGTTGGTTTCCTTGTTAGAAAATAGGGTGCAGCGGCTTGTCTTCCACCAGGAGGCAAAGCAAGTGATTTGGTTCATGACTGTAAAAGAAAACATTAGAAAGGGAGTTGTTCCATTTTTGAAAGTTGAAACTTGAAGGGAAAAACACTTTTTAAAATTAGTATGTGTTGGAGTTCCCATCGTGGCTCAGTGGAAACGAATCTGACTAGGAACCATGAGGCTGCAGGTTCCATCCCTGGACTCGCTCAGTGGGTTAAGGATCTGGCATTGCCGTGAGCTATGGTGTAGGTTGCATGTGGCTCAGATCCCGCATTGCCGTGGTTGTGGCATAGGCCGGTGGCTACAGCTCTGATTATACCCCTAGCCTGGAACTTCCACATGCCGCGAGTGTGGCCTTAAAACAACAAAAGACAAAAAAAAAAAAGAAAGAAAAAAATTATTATGTGTCTAATGGAGTCTATATAATATATATTCTAGAAAATTACCTATGACTTTTTAAAGTCAAACTCTACTCTTACCAGTGAATGATGGTATTGCATTTTGAGAGAGGAAATCTGACAGCCCCTTAATCACTCTTGGCAATAGAATTCTAGAAGCCTGCATACTGAGAAGGGGCAGTAAGTAATGACAGCGGGTAGGGAAAAGTCATTCTGGCATTGCAGATGAAAAAATTAAAATAAAGCAAGTTAAACTTTGTACATGTTAACCCTGAGTAGATAGTTGATATATAAAAATAATGATTGTGGGTCAGCAAGAAAAGGTTAAAATATACTCATTAATATTAATAAGAAAGAAGAACTGCATTTTATAATGATTAAAGTGGTTGAAGTCTTATTGCTTAAAAGAGTAAATCTCAGTTATTTGGAAAATTAATTATGGTATCTATGGAGTACCTCTGTGTTCTTAAAGGAAATGTTACCGCATTACTACTGCAACAGAATCTTCTAAAATTTGCGAAGGTCCTTCAGTCTGTTTTTGGAATCTATGCCAGGTAGAGTGCATACTCAAGACACTTTTGTAATCTAGAGAAATATGGAGCAAAGAAGCAAATAATTGGTTAGCTAGGATATTGGGCACAACATGGAGGTTAGTAAAGAAGAAAAGCTATGCAAATAAATGCTTATAGATGACTGGTCTCATATTTCATTATTCCTATAAGTGCATCTCTTGATATGTATAATCAGAGTCCTAATTTTTTAGCCTCCTTTCCTGTTCATTGCCTCTTTCAGGACCATGGTTTGTTGGTGAAATCACTAAAGGCAAATTGGGTTGCTGTTTTTCCTTTGGGATCTTTGTTGATGGACATTTCCTACAAGGCAGCCTAACATTTATAGTTGGAATTCTCCAGGTAAGAAGTCAGAAATTCAATTTAAGAATATCTTGGCCTCATTGGACTAATTGTTTAACAGTTATGAATTAAATCCAGAATCCTAAATTAAACACTGTAAGTCATGCTTCCTAATTTACTAGCAGGGCAGTATTTAGTATCTGATGTTTTGTTTGTTTTACAGTGCTTCCTTAGCTCTTTCTTCCACCACTCTCTTATAGACATCTAGAATAATACATTTTTAGCAGGCTGGTTTATAAGAGGTACAAGAAATTTTTGTTTTTGTTGTTTGTTTCATTGTACTTTTTCATTGACAATGGTGGAATAAATGATAGGCTTCTAAGTAAACCAAAATTGATTATGATAATGAAGAAGGAAGAAAGGAAAAATAGACAAGTGGGGAGTTCCCACTGTGGCACAGCAGGTTAAGGATCTGGCATTGTTTCTGCAGTGGCCCAAGTTTGATCCCCGGCCAGAGAGGTGGGTTAAGGATCTGTCATTGCCACAGCTGTGATGTAGGTCACAGCTGCAGTTCAGATTCAGTCCCTGGCTTGGGAACTTCCATATGTCTCCCGTGAGGCCAAAAAAGAAAAAAAGTGAATTCAGTAACCCAAGAGAAGCTTTCTAGTGATGTCTTAGTGGTACACTTGTTTGGGAAACACGGATATATTAGGTTAACATTTGGATTAAGATTCCTTTAAAAGAAACAAACATACACCAAAAAAAAACCCCTGATCTATAGCAAATCTCTATAAATTGGTTTGAAAACTATCTATCGGAGTTCATGTTGTGACTCAGCAGTAACGAACCTGACTAGTATCCATGAGGATCTGGGTTCAGACCCTGGCCTTGCTCAGTATTGGTTAAGAATCAGGCATTGCTGTCAGCTGTGGTATAGGTCGCAGACGAGGCTCAGATTTGGCATTGCTGTGACTGTGGCGTAGGCTGATAGCTGTAGCTCTGATTAGACCCCTGGCCAGGGAACTTCATGTCACGGGTGCAGCCCTAATAAGACAAAACAAAAGCACATTATTTACCTAACAATTTATTTATTGCTTTGGCTTAATGGGGCTAGAGAGCCAAAATCTGAGGTGATGATCTGAGGTTTTATTTTTTTATTTTTTATCTTTTTGCCTTATCTAGGGCCGCACCCGTGGCATATGGAGGTTCCCAGGCTAGGGGTCTAACAGGAACTGTAGCTGCTGGCCTTCGCCACAGTCACAGCAACGCGGAATCTGAGCTGCGTCTGCAACCTTCACCACAGCTCACGGTAACGCCGGATCCTTAACCCACTGAGCAAGGCCAGGGATTGAACCTGCCTTCTCATGGTTTCTAGTCGGATTCGTTAACCACTGAGCCACGACAGGAACTCCTGATCTGAGGTTTTAAAAGATATCTAAAAACGTTGTCAAAATGAGTTAAGAGGGCAGTAAAACGTGATCATCAGGATTAAAGACAAATAGGGAACACGGACCACAGGCCAGAATGTTCTCTATATGGCCGCATTTTATACACGTGTAGATGCGAGTCTTGTTCGGTTTTGTGTTATGTAGGTGGAGGCTGTCTCTCAAAAATACTCTTATTCTGAGTAAAACATGAGCTCTATCAAAAGGTGAGCTTATAGTCCTATTTTAATAAATAGTACACAAATAGTGGAATTTATGTATCCTCTAGGCCCGCGGCTCCCAAATCTATTATGTCTCTGACCTATATCTCTTCTCTGCACCTCATATGACTGTATATCCAGCTGTCATTTCTCATCTTCCTTAGATTAAGAATCTCAACTTAATACTATACCTCTGATGGGACCTTTAATTTCTGTCCCTCAACCTATTCCTCCCCCTGTGCTTTCCAGTTTCAATAAATTATCCAGGATATGTCTTCTCCAGAATTTATCTCCAATTCTTTCCCTTCCCTCACACTTTACACCTAGCTCATCAAGTAGTGCCTTGTTTGATCTACCTCCAATACATGCCTTGAATCCACCTCTTTTCTCTATTACTTTTGCCACCACTCTTGTCATAATTATTTCTTGCCTGGGCTACTGTAGTTACCCCCTAACTGGTTTCCCACTGCTGCTCTTGCCTCCCTGTTGTCAGTCTGCCACAGAGCATACACTGTGGTCCTTTTAAAATCTTAATCAGCCCACACACTTCTCAACTTAAAAGACTTTAAGCAGATCAGTGACATGATCTGGGTCCTACTGACTGCCCCAGTTTCCACCTGGCTTATCATGTTCCAGGCCCATAGGGCCTTAAATAGGCCAAGAACTCTCCCACCTCTATCTGGACTTTTCATTTGTTTCTTCTGCCTGGAATGCACTTCCTTCCACTTTCTGTCCTTTAGGCCTCAGAGCCCATCTCCCAGTTACTTACCTGTGACCCAGTTATTTTCTTATTGAATCTCTCACAACCTGTAATTATCTTCCCCCTCCTTTTTGGGGAGGTTTCTCTTCTGCCTGTTAGAATGTAAGCTTTATGATACATCTTTTCCAGCTTGTTCACAAGTGTGTCCCTTGCCTAGAGCCTGCCACATTATGGGTGCTTTGGTGAATGAATGAATGATTTATGTAGTAGTTGAACTTGGATTATAACTTAAATCTTCTAATTTATATTCCAGTATTCATCATGCTACTTCAAATAAACATACAGGAAGAAAAAATGTTGATACCCTATCCTCCCCCCTCAGTCTGCCAAAAAAAAAAAGGGAGTATTGTATATATGTGTATATGTTTATAGACACATAATTCATTTCTACTTTAAACATTACTTGTTGGGTTCCACATAAATACAATGTCTTTAATACGAACAAAAGGATACAGGCAAATAAACTAACCACAAATTGTGTTATAAGCAAGTGTGATTGAAACATAATGAATCAGATTGTTAACCCCCAAGAGAGGAAGCAACATATTTTTAAGAGTCACCAATAATGTGTTAGTGAAACTCAGCTCCTCCAAGAGTTGCTCATAAGCTAATGGTTCTGTTCTACTCTTTCCAGGTGGTGTTTTTTAACATCCCTTTGATGGCTTACATGTGTTGGAGCTTGCTGCAGCGGTGCTTTGGTCACAACTTCAGGTCTCATCTCCGTCAAGGAAAATACTTGAAAATTGTACCTGTTCATTTACTTATGTTAGTGCTCTACATCTGGCAGATTTATTCCTGCTACTTTCTTCATATGACATATGGTACTCTAGCTTTATTATTCTCCCCTTTGCGGACCTGGTTGACACTGGTCACACCTGTTCTCATTCGTTGTGTGTGGACACTGAACTCCGCAGAGCTTGGAACCTTCATAGTGCAGTTAAAAAGCCACCTGAGCTCCTGAAGTCCATGTCTCATCATCCGCCTCTAGCCCAGGCCTCTGCCCCCGCAGCAGGCGTAAGGCCAATACTGGTGGGCAAGCGTCAGGGAGTTGCTGTTCCTTGGCCGCCTGGGAGTTGGGCGGATTCCCCACTACTGATTCCTGCATAATGGACTGCGGGAAAAATCTCTAAATAATGCCATGATTCCTTCCTTCCCTAAGAAGGCAGAGGGTTGATTTACTTTTGTGAAGAGAGAGCCCTAATCTAGGAGACCCACGGGGCAGGGGCTGGTATGGTAGTATCTGAACCCAGTGTTTTTTACAGTTACCTCATGTAAAGTACCTAGCACAGTGTCTGGAACTCAGCAGGGGACAAGGGCGCCGCCACTTGAGGGGCAGGGAACCAGTGCAAACTTGGGCCTGACCCTGACTACACTTGATTAGTTCCCGGTCCTCTTTTCCTACAGGGTTCTCTGTTTCCTCAGTCGAGGGTGTTTGCCACTAATCAAATAAATGAATAATGAACACGAAATAACTCATTGTGGCCTTGCCTGCGGTGTGAGGGCCCGCGGCGGGGGAGGAGTCACGGCGGGGCGGGGCGGGGCGGGCGGCGCCTGTTTTTGCCGGAAGCGAGCCCGCGTCCGTGACGCCCGGAAGTGGCGCGGCCCCGGCTGTCCGGCTCGGGCAGCTTCCTCGGCTGCTTAGTCCGCCGGCTCCCAGTGTCCTGCTGAGATGGCGAATGCGGCTGCACCTGATGCTGCGGTTCCCACGCTGACTGTGCCTTTGGAGCAGCTCCGGCAGCTAGCGGGGGAGCTGCGGCTGCTCCTTCCTGGAGTGCGGGGTGAGCTGACACAGTGGAGACGGGCCCCGACGGGGACGGGCTTGGGTAGGGAGAGGCCAGGGCGGCGGCGACACCGGCGAGCGGGGGGAAGTGGGAGGGCGGCAGGGCCCGGCGGCGGCGGCGGCGGCGGCGGTGGTTTGTGGGGACCGGGCAGGGGCGGAGGAGGAGGTGGGGGCCGCAGGTAGCACCGCTTACCTGTGCTCTTCCTTTTGTGGTCGCCCGGCCCACGTGCCCCACCCACTAGTCGGCGAAGCCCGGGAGACCACCAAGGAGTTTAATCGGGAGACCTTTTGGAGAAGATTCCGTGAGTGCCTCTCGTCGGAGACTGCCATCTTTCCTCTTTTCCAGCGTCCCTGCCCCTTTCCTTCCTGCTTTTCCCCGCCCTGCCCTCTCTGTGGGGATACCTCACCTTCCCCATTCTTGGCTTCTCTGAGGTTGAAATTGAAAACACTGATTTTTGGAGGTGATCTGAGACCTCTAAGCCGGCAAGGGTGGAGAGGGAACGTGTTATCTTTAAAGTCGGTGCAGCAGCTGCAGCCTTATCCGTTTGGCACTAACATATTGGCTTCTGCCTCCTCCTCTGATTCTGATACTTCCCAGATGAGGCAGCTGTGACAGTGTCCACGGAAGCCACTACTCTGACCGTAGTCTTTTCTCGACTTCCGCTGCCATCTCCTCAGGTGGGCTTTACTTTTCTTAGGAATCCTTTAATTTTCTTTCACATTTGACACTCAAAGCAAGGGATTTCTTCCTTCCTCTCTCCGTTTCTCCCTTCCTCCTTTCCTTCTTTCTTTCCTGCATCTGCAGCATGAGGAAGTTCCTAGGCTAGGAATCTAACATGAGCCACAGCAGTGACAACACAGAATCCTTAATTGCTCGGAGACCAGGGAACTCCTTAGCATGGAATTTAGTTTTCTCATCTGTCAAGTAAGATTGTAGATCTTATTGACTTCATTGGAACATTAACCTCAAGAGTTCTCATATCACAGGAATATTCTGAAAACCAAGTTGTCAGATGCAGTACTTGGTATAGAGTAGTCAGCTCTTCTAAATATTGGTTCTTTTTTTTTTCTTTTTAGGGCTGTACCTGTGGCATATGGAAGTTTCCAGGCTAGGGGTCAAATTGGAGCTGCATCTGCCAGCCTATATCACAGCCACAGCCAATCCAGTCTGAGACCTACACCACAGCTCCTAGCAATGCTGGATTCTTAACCCACTGAGCAAGTCCTCATGGATACTAGTTGGGTTCGTTACCACTGAGCCATAACAGGAACTTCAGTGAGTTCAGTGAGGTTCAAAGTGAACTTCAATATTGATTCATTTTGAGGTTCATCCTGGTTATTTCCTTTTTTATAATTTTTAATTTTTAAATTTTTTTTCTCTAACCAGATTTGTTAAACATAACAAGGTTCTATATATAAAGTGACCTAAACTTGCTGCCTCAAAACATGATACTTTCTTAACCATTATTTTGATAAGTCAATCCACGGAATGTCAAAAGGCAGCTTACTCTAAAATTAATAGAAAAGTACCTGATGCACATTATATATTAACTATTGGAACTCGAATGGTTCTATAAGATTTGGTATGAATGTGTCCCTGTGACAGGCTGCAGGAGAACGGACACAGGGTGTCAAGAGGCTATTTTATGCACTGCTACTGTGATGCCATCGTGTTTCTGGATCATTATGTTCCCATTATCTGATTCTAGACACATGACAGGAATATCGGTGGGGTCTGAGGTTAACTTAGCTGCTTGCTGGGCTAGAACAGATATCACCCCAGCATGCTCATCTGACAGTATCCCTTGGCAGTCCAGATTGAGTCCTTGTGAATCAGTGTACAGGACTCCAACAGTGGATGGATACTTCATTGTTTCCTCCAGGTGCTGCTCCAAGGTTGCCTCCATCCCGCTGCCGCCCACCCTGCTCACCACCCACCATGGGTCTTCTCCTCCTGGGGACTAATTTTACATTTTAAGCACTTGCTACTTACTAAGTGTTTTCACATACCCGATCCCTGTTTGACAGATGAGCAAGCAGGCGCAGAGGCTTAGGTTAAGGTAGATAAGTAGTGGCGCTAGGATTAAGATTAGATTCTGGGGTTCTCTCGTGGCTCAACAGGTTAAGACTCCAGCATTGTGACTGCTGTGGCTCTGGTTACAGCCATGGCGAGGGTTCCATCCCTGGCCCAGAAACTTTGGCATGCTGTGGGCCCAGCCAAAAACAAAAACAAAACAAAATAAATTAGGTGCTGTCTCATGTCTAATCAACACCTTTTCTGTTATACTGCAAAACACCTTTTCTATATTGAATTATTTTTTATAATTAGTAATGATGAATTAGTATAAAATCCAAAAGATATCAAAATCTAAGCTAAATGTGCTGAAAAGTTTATGTCTTCCCTCCCTTATTCCTTTTGAATTATTCTTTATATATACTGTGAATGTACTCACTTAGGTCTATATGCCTGCTTCTTTTTATGGTAAGATGTAAACATTTTTCTGGATCTTCTTTTTAAAAAAAAAAAAAATTAACAGCATAGCTTGCAAATTGATTTTTAGGAGTAGGTATGAAGTTGCTCAGTTCTTTGTAATGGCTGTGTGGTATCCAATAGTGTGGCTATAACCATAGTTCGTTTAAGCAGTACTGTGTGGATGTTTAAGCTGTTTCCAACTTGTAACTGTTACAAACAGTACTGTCCTGAATTGCCTAATACAGTCTTTGTTTATAGGTATATCAGTAAAAATTCCTAAAAGTGGAATTGCTAGAACAAAGAACGTATGCTTTATTATAAAAATCTTGAAAGTAAATATTGTTGGCTGTGGCCAGGTTTGCTCTATGCCCAGTTTTTCTAGAACTAGTTATACTTAATTTAGGAGTAATTTTATTTAAAAATGGCATATTCATTGCCTTATTTTATTTTCATAGTCAATACTTTGATTCTCTTAGTCTGTATATCTAGATGTTTTGAAATGGAGAAAATTTTCATTTTTAAAGGCTTTACTGAAGTATAATTGATTTACAATGTTGTGATAATTTCTGCAGTACAACAAAGTGATTTGGTTATACGTGTACACACACTCATTCTCTTTCAGATTCTTTTTCCACATAGATTATCACTGAATATTGGGTAGCGTTCTTTGCGCTATGCAGCAAGTCTGTTGGCCAATCATTCCATGTACCTCACTGTGAATATGCCAATCCCAAACCCCCAGTCCATCTTCCCAGACTTTTTTTTTCAATCTGTGAGTCAGCTTCTCTTCTATAAATAAGTTCATTTGTATCCTTTTTTTTAGATTCCACATCTAAGTGATATCATATGTTTGTCTTCACTGTCTAACTTCACTTAGTAGGATGGGTCCATCCATGTTGCTGGGAATGGCATCCATAAAAAAGAATAAAATAATGCCATTTACAAATATATATATATATATATATATATATATATATACATATATATATATATATATATATTTTGTCTTTTTGAGGCCGCACCCGTGGCATATGGAGTAAGTCCAAAGTGCATTTGAGAGAAAGGACTCTCTGTAGATAAGAAAAATAAGGTAATATTACTACTCCCTTTGAAATAAAGATTGAGGAGTTCCCATCGTGGCTCAGGCTAGTGTTCGAATCGGAGCTTTAGCTGCTGGCCTACACCACAGCCACAGCAAGACTGGATCCAAGCCATGTCTGCGACCTACACCACAGCTCATGCTGAGCCGTGATGGGAACTCCCAAAAATATTCTTTATAATCAGTATCTTGTGATAATTAATCTTGTGGTATCATAATAAGGGAAAAGGATCTGAAAAAGAAATATATATGCTACGTAATACTTTTTATATTGAATTACTTTTATGTATTTTTCGTTTTATATTAGTAATAATGTATTAATGTAAAAGTCAAAACATATCAAAGTTAAATGTGCTAAAAAGCTTATATCTCCTTCCCCTCTTCATATGTGTGTATGTGTGTATATATATATATATATATATATATAAAGCTGAGTCACTTAGTTGTACACCTGAAACTAATACAACATTGTAAGTCAATAAAAAATTGAGTTCTTCAGCAAAAAAAGAAAAAATATTATTTTCCTGAACCTGTAGTAATAAACTCTCTCTCCTTACCTACCTCAGAGATCTGTGTTGAGGAAATAAGAGAATTTTATGAGAGTATTTTCAAAGCTTTGTGGAAGAAAGTCAATCTTTGTTTTGTATTTTTATTTTGTCTTTTGCTGTTTTAGGGCCGCACCCGCGGCATGTGGTGGTTCCCAGGCTAGGGGTCTAAAGGGAGCTGTAGCCGCCGGCCTTCGCCACAGCCACAGCAACGTGGGATCCGAGCCACGCCTGCAACCTACACCACAGCTCATGGCAACACTATCCTTAACCCACTGAGCAAGGCCAGGGATCGAAACCGCAACCTCATGGTTCCTAGTGGGATTCGTTTCCGCTGAGCCACGATGGGAACTCCTCAATCTTTATTTCAAAGGGAGTAGTAATATTACCTTATTTTTCTTATCTATGGAGAGTCCTTTCTCTCAAATGCACTTAGGACTTACTCCTAAAATTCACAGCTAGTAGGATACTATGAGGAGGGGTTCCCATCGTGGCTCAGCAGAAACAAATCTGACTCGGAACCATAAGGATGTAGGTTCGATCCCTGGCCTCTCTCAGTGGGTTAAGGATCTGGCGTTGCCATGAGCTGTGGTAGAGGTCGCAGACATGGCTCAGATCTGGCTTGGCTGTGGCTGTGGCTTAGGCCCATGGTTACAGCCCCGATTAGATCCCTAGCCTGGGAACCTCCATAAGCCATGTGTGTGGCCCTAAAAACCAAAAAACAAAAAGATACCATGAGGAGGCAGAAAAGAACTATTTTTCTGTACATGCTCAGGCCAGTGGTTTTTTTACTCAGAGGAAAAATTAAAATGTGATTTTATTTGAATCACAATTGCTTTTTTAGGATCTCAGTATGTTAGTTCTATTGAAAAATGGTTTTATTTTATTAATTCCAGTACATACGGACTGGTATTTTTATGAGGTGATGTGTTTGGATGTTGAAGCTATGTCAAATTGCCATGAAAGTTTCTAAGTACTCTCAATCATTGTACTTAGCCATCCCAGACTGGTATCAGACCACTTATGGACTGGCACCAATCTGTGGAACACATTTTGCATAGCATTGGCTTAAAATATAGCAAATAAATGAGGACAAGGAGATTAAGAGAAAGCCAGTGACTGCTTAGGAGGAAAGTAGTCAAAATTAAGCATTGTATAGAGTCCATGCTAAATACCTTTAGATGTATTGAGATTCTGTTAGAATCAGATGGGCAAAGACAGACAAAGAGGCAGAGAGAGAGACAACTGCTTAACCGTCTAAGATAGGGCTCGCAAACTTCTGTAAAGAGCCAGATAGTAAACATTTTACACTTTGCAGGCCAAGAACTCAGTGCTGCCCTTGTAGAGCAAACCCACCTATAGACAATATGTAAAGGAAAGAGTGTGGCTGTGTCCCAGGAAAACTTTATTTACAAAACTGGCTGTGGACCTGATTGGGCCCAAGGGCCCTAATTTACCAACTCCAGGTCCAAGATACAGTGAATATCTTAAAGCAGATCACAAGTATCTTGCGATATAAAGTATCAGGAATAAGTTTTTCCTGCTCTTTCTTAATGTGTTATTGAGTTGTCAGCTCAGTAACCGGTGCCAGCTAACTCCTCTCTGGTATGTGACGAGACTAGCACAAGGCCTAACTTATAATAGGACTTCAGAAAATGTTTAATGATGCTGTACAGATATCTGCTCTCTTCTGTAGTAGATGGGTTGACCTCAACGATCTAATTCATTTCCCTTTTTCATTCTGAAATTGGTTCATCACCTCCTAGGAAACCCAGAGGTTCTGTGAACAAGTCCATGCTGCCATCAAGGCAATTATTGCAGCGTACTATTCACTTCCGAAGGATCAGGGTAAGCCTGTGTATAGACATGAATGTTCAGTTTATGGGATAGACGTTTGCTAATATGATAGCTTATGTCCTGAGACTTATACCTGTTCCTCAATTTGGTCATGGGATGTAACTTTCTCCCATCAAATGCAATCAAAGTTTAAATTTATGACATAAGTGACCGCTATAGTAAGCCTTTGTGCTAAGATACAGATGGTCTCTTCCCATCTACCCTGTCTCTAAGGTTTTTAATTCTCATTGGCTCCTCTCTCCAGCCTGTTATAACCACCACAGATGCTGGCTGGATATTAGCCCCATACCCAGGCCATGGCGATTCCTGGGGTTCTCCACCCATATTACATTACATGCTGTTTCTGTCTCCCTTATAGTTTAAGAGGTCTCCAGCCTCCCCTGTATATTCATGCGTTGATCATAATAATCATGCAACAGTTATTATTTTTCCTTTTTGTTGCCCTGTGATATAGGGTGTTCCTGGGCCAGGGATCAGATCCAAGCTGCAGTTGTGACCTGTGCTGCAGCAGTGGCAATGCCAAAGCCTTAACCAGCTGTACTGAGCTGGGGATCAGACCTGTGTCCCAGTGCTCCAGAGATGTTGCCAATCTCCTCATCCCACAAATTATAAATGAGTGCATGTCTCCTGGATCTTCCAGGCTACTCACGTATTTTAAACTTGAAATGTTTTATCCACAATTGTCAAGGAACCACTGTTTTTAATGAATGAATATGTGCTGCCATGGAAAGATTTTGTTGCAGATCTCTTTTGGAAAATACCACTCAGGAATGGTGGGAGGAGCAAGAAAATGACATTGGGATATAAATAAAACGTGAATTTTATGTTGGCACTTCAGTTAAAGCAGACAGGTGCATATTACCTCAAAATCCATAGAGCTTAGACTCTCAGGAAAGCAGATGGTGACTTTCAGAAAGAAGGCCAGGCTGCTTACTCTGGGTTTGGCTGCAGGAATCACCTTGAGAAAGCTGGTACGGAGCGCCACTCTGGACATTGTGGATGGCATGGCTCAGCTTATGGAAATGCTTTACGTCACTCCAACTCAGAGGTAGTGATGCCACAGTTTGGGTTATCAGTTAATGGGGTTCTTTGCTTCTGGGAGGGGGAAAAAAAAACCCATTTTAACAGTGAAGTTACTGATAGCTGAGAGTAATGACCAGTGGGAAGGACCTTTTTAAGAGACAGGAACCTAGGTTATTGATTCGTCCTTATTGATTCCTTCCTGCAGCCCTGAGAACCTTATTTCCTACAACAGCGTCTGGGATGCATGCCAGAAGGTGCCTCAGATCCCAAGAGGTGGGTGAGAATGGCAAGTAGGCATTGACTCTGCTGACCAAAGCAGACAGACCTGTCATATCTAGCTTCCAGTTTTGTAATGTATATATGTATTTTAACTTAATAAAGAGCTTAGTGGAATAGATCTAGTTTATAAGCTATTTCAAAAGATAGATATTAATACTTTTTGCCAGTCTTTTAGTTCTCATACTTCTAAATTTGTACTTCATTCATACTCTCATACTTCAAACACATTCTGGCTGTGGCTCTGTTTCTTGTTGAACAGATTTGCTTTGCTTTTCTGGTCCTGCCCCAGGAGCAGTATTTTGGGGGACACTGAAGCAGTTGCGAGGTAGATTCCACTAGGCCAAAAGCAGTAGTCATCCAAGAGGACCATGATGAGAAACATCATGTGACCATTTTATTTCTTCTTGTGGTGTAAGACAAAAGACTCTTTAGCCCTCTGTCTGGGTCCCCAGAGGATATATGTGAGAAGAATTTTACATTCAACTGCTGCCCTTATTGACTGTCCTTGGCGCTCCTTTCAAATAAGAATAGTTTCTTGCTTTTTTGCAGACTTAGAATTGTTGGGTTTCTCCTCTAATTTTAGTGCTTCTGATTCTTCACTCATAGATAACAAAGCGGCAGCCCTTTCAGTGTTGACCAAGAGTGTGAATCTTGTGAAGGATGCATATGAGGAAATGGAGCAGGTGAGGGGCCCTCTGTCTTTGCTGGTCATTGGAAGGCACCTCTGTGACTAGTAGATGAGCAGTGGTTATGAAGAAAGGAGTGGGAGTTACCATTGTGGCTCAGTGGGTTAAGAACCCAACTAGTATTCATGAGGATGTGGGTTCGATCCCTGGCCTCGCTCAGTGGGTAAGGATCCAGTATTGCTGCAAGCTGCTGTGTAAGTGGCAGATGTGGCTTAGATCTGGCGTTGCCGTGGCTGTGGTGTAGGCCAGCAGCCGCAGCTCCGATTCAACCTTTGGCTTGGGAATTTCCAGATGCCACACATGTGGCCCTTTAAAAAAAAAAAGAGAGATCATATAGGTCCCATCCTCATTCCTGTCCTGTGATTTGGAACCAGGAGAGTCAGAACAACATTATGAAGTGATTCAACTCTGTAGCCATGAGTGAAGTAGCTGGCTGAAGTTTGGGAACAGTGTGGACATAATGCTGAAAGTACACATGCTTTTGGTTTTTTTTTTTCTTGGCATTCACGTGGTATGTCTTAGGCTGTGGAAGAATGTGATCCTTACTGTGGCCTCTTGAATGACATTGAGGAGGACAACTCTGACAACCGTGGTGATGAGGAGGGTATATTGGGATGTCCAAACAATCAGGACTCATATTGGTCGGAGGAGGATCAGGAGCTCATAATCCCATGCCTTGCGCTGGTGAGAGCATCCAAAGCCTGCCTGAAGAAAATCCGGCTCTCGGTGGCAGAGAATGGAAAGAAGGATCAGGTGGCCCAGCTGGATGACATTGTGGACATTTCTGATGAGATCAGCCCTAGGTAAGTGTGATCTCCACTTGAAACAGCCAAGCAGCAGCATTCTGAGCTCAACTTGGATTGTCACCCCACTGTTTTTCCCCAATTTTTATTTTGAAAATGTTCAAACCAATAGGAAAGTTGAAAAAGTATTGTAGTGAGTACCTCTATCTCCATCTAAATTCACCTCTTGTTCATATTTCTTTTTTTCTTTCAGCTGTGTTGGTGCTATTCCTTGCTTAGTCCTTTTTTTTCCCCCCAATAAATTTATTTTTTCTTTTTAGCAGCGCACCTGTGGCATTATGGAAGTTCCCAGGCTAGGGGTCATTTGGAGCTGCAGCTAGCGGCCTATGCCACAGCCACAGCGATGCCAGATCTGAGCCGTGTCTGTGACCTGCACCACAGCTCATGGCACCACCGGATCCTTACCCCACTGAGCCGAGCCAGGGATCGAACCTGCGTCCTCATTGATAATAGTTGGGTTCGTGACTGCTGAGCCACGATGAGAACTTTTTTTTTTAATATCTTTTTTAAAATTTGTACTCGATTTACAATATTGTGCCAGTATTTGCTGACCCAGTCTCACACATGCGCGTGTGCGCGCACGCACTTTCTTTTTCATACACACCCATGTTCTTTTTCACACACACACACACACACACACACGTTCTTTTTCTCATACTATCTTCCATCATGTTCTATCCCAAGAGATTGAATATAGTTTCCTGTGCTGTACAGTAAACCTCATTGCTTATCCATTCTAAATGTAATTGTTTTCATCCACCAACACCAAATTTCCCTGTCCATCCCACTCCCTCTCTCTCCCCCTTGGCAACCACAAGTCTGTTCTTCATGTCTGAGTCTGTTTCTGTTCTGTAGCTAGGTTCATTTGTGCCATGTTTTAGATTCCACGTATAAGTGATATCATATGGGATTTGTCTTTCTTTTCCTGACTTGCTTCACTCATATGAGATTCTCTAGTTGCATCCATGTTTCTGCAAATGGCATTATTTCATTCTTTTTTATGGCTGGGTAGTGTTTCATCATGTGTATATACCACGTCTTGTTAATCCATTCATCTGTCAGTGGATATTTAGGTTGTTTCCCTGTCTTGGCTATTGTGAATAGTGCTGCTGTGAGTATACAAATGCATGTATCTTTTTGAATTATAGTTATGTTAGGATGTGTGCTTAGGAGTGCAATTGCTGGATCTATGGTAGTTCTACATTTAGTTTTCTGAGGAACCTTCATACTGTTTTCCATAGTGGTTGTACCATTTTACATTCCTACCAACATTGTAGGAGAGTTCCCTTTTCTGTGCAACCTCTCTAGCATTTTTATTTTTAGGTTTATTAACGATAGCCATTCCTTGTGAGGTGGTATTGTTCACATTTTTCCTATATTAATTTCTCTATAATTAGATGTGCTATTTTTATCCCTGAACCATTTGAGAGTAAATTGCAGAGACCGATGACATTTCACCCCTAAATTTCAGCATGTATCTCCTAAGAACAGACATTCTTACGCTTATTCTTTGTGTTACATTTAAGAAATTTATCATTGTATATAACAACATTACCTAATATTCAGATTTATCCAGTTGTCTATAAAATGTCTGACGGCTTTTTTCTTTTCTTTCCCTCTTTGGTCTCTTGCAACTAGAATAGTCTCTGTCCTTTTTAGACTTTTTTTTTCTTTTTTGCTTTTTTAGGGCCACACCCACAGCGTATGGAGGATCCCAGGCTAGGGATCAAATCGGAGCTACAGCTCCTGGCCTACACGTGTACACAGCCACAGCAACGCCAGATCTGAGCCGCATCTGAGACCTACACCACAGCTCACGGCAACGCCAGATCCTTAACCCACTGAGCAAGGCCAGGGATCCAACCCGCAACCTCATGATTCCTAGTCGGATTTGTTTCCACTGTGCCATGACGGGAACTCTATTTTTAGCCTTTTTTGACATTGACATTTTTACAGAATCCGGGTCAGTTGCCTTATAGAATATCCAACAGTCTGGATTCATGTGATTGTTTTCTCATGATTATAGATTATATTCAGTTTAAACATTTTTTGGCAAGAATATCATAGTTGAGTGTCTTGTGCTTTTCATTGCATTATGTCAGGGAGGCACATGGTTATTAGTTTATCCTGTTATTGGTGGTACTAAATTGATTGCTTGATTAAAGTGGTGCCCATTTTAGTGGCATTCAGGAATGAACCTTGCCTGTGTCAGTTATTAAACTGATGGTTTCAGATCCTCACGTTTTTAACTGAATCATATCCCATCCTAATGGCGAAGGGAGTTCCCTAGCTTCCTCGTGAAACAGGGTGTATGTGTATTCAGTAAATACTGGTTGAATTAGTTATTCATTGGTTGCCAAGTTGAAGGAACCAATAGGTATTTCTGGGAATCATTTTCTCGCTAGGTGCATCTGTAGTTGTGTATTAGAAATCATTTAACTGAGTTTTTTTTGTTGCTGTTACTCTTTTTGGGGGTTAATGGTTATTTTTGCTTTCTGCCCTTAGTGTGGATGATTTGGCTCTGAGCATATACCCACCTGTGTGCCACCTAACTGTGCGACTCAATGTAAGTACCAGGGTTAGGGTTAGAGTAGCCACAGACCTAATTGATAGAATTTTAGTGATCACTAGTGTTTCCTCTAAGTTATAGGGAATGTATTTATTTGTTATGCTTGGATGAGAGTACAACAGTAGTGTCACAATTCTTATATGTGTTTGTGCTTGATAAATATTTGCTGAATTTGAATTACAGTAGTCACGAGCTCTAGTAGTACTCTTTTCCATAACCACGTGGTTAATCGTTTAGAAAAACCTGAAAATCTTAGAAAATGCTGCTTTGAAAAGAAAGTCTTAATTGTCGCAGTGCTTTAGGATTCTCTCAACCTGAAATCTTAAGTTTCTAATTTTTTTTTGTCTTTTTGCCTTATTTAGGGCCGCACCCGTGGCATATGGAGGTTCCCAGGCTAGGGGTCTAACAGGAGCTGTAGCCGCCAGCCTTCACCACAGCCACAGCAATGCAGAATCCGAGCCGCGTCTGCAACCTACACCACAGCTCATGGCAACACCGGATCCTTAACCCACTGAGCAAGGCCAGGGATCGAACCTGCAACCTTAAGGTTCCTAGTTGGATTCGTTAACCACTGAGCCACAATGGGAACTCCCAAGTTTCTAATTTCTGATATAGGCCGAAAGTGTTTCAGAAGCATACTCTGGGAGTTCCCTGGTGGCCTAACAGTTAAGGATCCAGCATTGTCACTGCTGTGGCGCAGATTCAATCCGTGGCTTAGGAACTTATCCTTACCACAGGTGCAACCAAAAAAACCAAAAAACAGGAGTTCCCATTGTGGCTCAGCGGAAACGAATCCCACTAGGAACCATGAGATTGCGGGTTTGATCCCTGGACTTGCTCAGTGGGTTAAGGATCCGGCGTTGCTGTGAGCTGTGGTGTAGCTTGCAGACGCGGCTTGGATCCCACGTTGCTGTGGCTGTGGTGTAGACCAGCAGCTGTAGCTCTGATTGGACCCCTAATCTGGAAACCTCCACATGTGGGTGCGGCCCTAAAACGACAAAAGACAAACAAAACAAAGCAAAACAAAAAAAACCCTTTAATATCAACACATTGTGTGATTTAACCACGAAGAGTCAATCTCTTTATAAAAATCTGATTTTATTGTACTTTCAAATCCTTGGTCCTGTGCTCAAGTTCTATTCTCTTACTTTTTTAAACTTTAAGGTCTTATCTCTCATTTTATTGGAAAGAGAAGTAGAACTGCCAACGGCTCATATTTTACCATCAGATGTATCAGCCCTTATTAGATAAATTAGATAGTGAAAATTAAAGTCATCAAATGTATCTTTACCATGTACAAACACCTTAGAGTAGAATAGGATCCTTTGGGATGTTATTTTTTTTTCACATTCAGTTTTTAAAAATTATCTTCTGGAGTTCCCACTGTAGCACAGTGACTTAGTGATCTGGCTTGATTCTGTGATGGTGCCGGTTTGATCCCTGGCCAGGCATAGTGGGTTAAGGATCTGGCATTGCTGCAGCTGCAGCATAGATTGCAGGTGTGGCTCGGTTTCGATCTTTGGCCCGGGAACTTCCATATACTGTGGGTGTGGCCAAAAAAGGAAAGAAAAAAAAAGACTTCCTAAGAAATAAACGTCTTTAGCAAATACCTTGTCAGTTACTCCAAATAAAGTGCATTGGTAGCATACCAACATCCTCATGTTATCTTGTTATTGGTATTCTTAAAATTCTATAAATAGATTTTTTTAAAAAGCATGTTTCTGCACTATATCCTGAGCTGTCAGCTGTTTGGGCAAATTTAGATTATATTCTTACTTTTTCTGTTTTTTTTCCTTTTTTATGGATGCACCTACAGCATATGGAAGTACCTGGGATAGGGGTCAAATTGGAACTGCAGCTGCCAGCCTGTGCCACAGCTTGCTGTGGATCTGATCCACATCTGCAGCCTTCGCCACAGCTTGGGGCAACACTGGATCCTTAACCCACTGAGTGAGGCCAGGGATCAAACCCGCATGCTCATGGATACAAGTCAGGTTCTTAATCCACTGAGCCACAACAGGAACTCCTCTATTTTATTTAGAGGAACTCCTCTAAAACTATTTTAAATTAAAAAAAAAAAAAAAACTTATGAAGGTGTTACAGCAATGGTATTAATAAGATTTTGCTAAATAAAAAAGAATCCATGATCCTACCATCCTAATCTAATAAGTCATTTTTGTTTTTGACTGTTTCCTCCAAGGTTTTTTTTTTTTTCAATGACTTATTGAGTCTTTAAATGTTTTTTCTTTGGCTACACCCTTGGCATGCGCAAGTTCCCAGGCCAGAAATCAAACTCACACCACAGTAGTGACCTGAGCTGTAGCAGTGACAATGCCAGATCCTTAACCTGCTGCACTGCAGCAGGAACTCCTTAAGATTTTTTTTTCCCAACTTTTTTTTGGGGAGGGGGCAGTGCCCAGGGCTTGGGGAAGTTCCTGGGCCAGAAATCAAACCTGCACTACAGCAGTAGCCCAATTTGCAGCAGTGACAACACCAGATCCTTTAATCCACTGAGCCACACGGGAACTCCAGGAGCTCCTTAAAATATTTTAACTCTTCTTTTACTCCTTTCGTTTTTACTGTAGGGCTCAAAGTGAGTAACTTCTTTGTTTTTTTCTAGGCTGCAAAACTTGTATCTGTTTTAAAGAAGGCACTGGAAATTACGAAGTGAGTATGAAGACTTCTTCCCAAAAAGCTTTTGGAGAATAAACCCATCCAGCCATTCTCAACTCCCTCACCCCCATTTTGAGGAGTAGGAGAAAGTAGGTGTAGTGTTTTCTTTCAACTTCACTTATGAAATAGCTGAGTGACGGCAAAGAAACTTGCCTTTTCTTACTGTAGTTTTCCCTGTGCTCTCTGTCGGGGATAGGTTTTCCCTTGACAGTGTAATAAATTTAACTTCTCTTTGTCCCATTCCATTTGCAGAGCAAGTCATGTGACCCCACAGCCAGAAGATAGTTGGATCCCTTTACTTATTAACGCTGTTGATCTTTGCATGAACAGAATCAAGGAGCTCACTCATGAAGTTGAATTATGAGTTTTCAGGCTCATTTGTACTTTCCTCTGTCCCTTTGCTACTATCGCAGCCAAGCTCTGAGGTCTGCTTTTAGAATGGGGCTAGGATGCTTTCTAGATCAAAAGGGAGCTCCTGTGTGTACTTATTAAGAGACACTGTTACCAAAGATTATTGACTAGAGCAGACTAGTAATTATTTATAAACCATGTAAGTATGATATATTTTTCTGTGCTAGACACAAAAGATAATTGCATGAGTGTTTGTTCTTGAGTTGCCTCTCGGAGATTCTGGTGAAGCTGCCACCTGCTCTTTTTTGCAGTAAAGTATGTCATTTCGTTGTTAAAGATGTTGATAGTGTCAGTAAAATGCTTGGGGCCAGTGATTAACTGAGGTACCCTTCCAAAGTGTCATTCTACCAGAGATATGTGGGTTGAGACTAGAACATTGCTGTCATTTAGGTTTATAGGTCTAAAGATCTGATTCTGATCAGAAATATATTTAGAACAAAAACACTTGACTTTTATTTAGAGCAGATGACTCCTAAGGCCGTTATTACTTCAGCATGTTTTATAGTTATTCTCACTAGCAAATTCTCCTGAATATTATTCCAGGTTAGGTTACTCAATGCCTCTAAAATTATTTTTTGGTATTGAGCTTGTGAAAATTAATAGGGGGAAATCTTGTTTAAATGGTGCCGAGAGGCCAGAAGGGGGAGCACTTGTGCACTACCACTCTAAGGCTGTAACAGGAAGGACTGTGGATTCCAGACAGAAGTGATGTGAGTTGTATCTCCTGTGGGAAATTGACTACCCCCAGGTACTGAGCCAGCGAGAACCCCTCATCGCCTAGAACTCTCGCTTTCCTCCATTTAAGCAGTTGTTCTAAACAACTGCTCCCAACTTCCTCCTTTTCTGTTCTTGCCGGTGGCTTTTACTATAACCTTCTTTGACCCTAATTGCAGTTCTTTGCTATTCTGGAATAAACCCATTTTGCTGATAAAATAAATGGCTTTTCTATTTTTTATGTTAACAAGATTTGTCCACCTCATTGAACAGCCTTGTTTTCCTTATGCATACTTAAATTGGTATTCTCTGTTTTGTATTACGTCTCCAAATGTAAGCGCAATTTTTTTTAACAGTTGCACTTGCAGCACTTGAAAATTCCTGAGCTAGGGGTCAAATCAGAGCTGCAGACGGGGCCTTCGCCACAGCCATAGCAACTCCAGATCCTTAATCCACTGAGCCAGGCCAGGGATCAAACGCTCATCCTCACAGAGACAACGATGGGTCCCTAACCCACTGAGCCACAGCAGGAACTCCAAGTACAAAATTAAAAGTAAAAAATTTTTAAATGTGGAGTGTCCGTTGTGGCTCAGTGGTTAACGAATCCGACTAGGAACCATGAGGTTGTGGGTTCGATCCCCGGCCTTGCTCAGTGGGTTAAGGATCCGGCGTTGCCGTGAGCTGTGGTGTAGGTCGCAGATGCGGCTCAGATCCCGCGTTGCTGTGATTGTGGTGAAGGCCGGCGGCTACAGCTCCTGTTAGACCCCTAGCCTGGGAACCTCCATATGCCACGGGTGCGGCTCTAGATAAAAAAGGCAAAAAGAGAAAAAAAAAATTTGTTTTTAAATATGTAAGAGTTTATATAACTTTCAGGGCCTCTTTAGTTAATCCTTTTGCAAAATCATCACCCGATAATATTTTTGCATCAGTCTGGAAGATCACATCTTGGAAAATAAGGTATACAATTCTGTATATTTTGGTGACCTGCCTAAGTCCTTCTGTATGTATTAGTGGTTTCCATACCTAATGCTGGTCCTTTGTCTTGTATAGGTGTACTTCATCACATCCGCCCTTCTGACTTCCCCATGGTCTCTTGAGGTATAGTCAGTAACAGCAGCTGTTTTTCGGTTTTTTGTTTTTTGTTTTTTGTTTTTTGTCTTTTTAGGACTGTACCCATGACATATGGAGGCTCCCAGGCTAGAGGTCGAATTGGGACTGTAGCCACTGGCCTAAACCATAGCCACATTAATGCAGGATCCAAGCTGCATTTGCGACCTGCACCACAGTTCACAGCAACACTGGATCCTTAACCCACTGAGCGAGGCCAGGGATCAAACCTGTGTCCTCATGGATGCTAGTCAGATTTTTTCCTGCTGATTTGTTTCTCCCCCACCCTTTCTTTTTTTTTTCTTATATTCTTTAGTTTGTTGAATTTTTTAGATCCTACATGTATGTGATATATACTATTTATCTTTTTCTGTCTGATTTATTTCCCTTAGCATAATACCTTCCAAATCCAGCAGCTTTTCTTTTGAGAGACTAGTGTATACTTGAGGTTGAAATTCCTTAAGTCAAAAGAGTTTGAATTTACTTTTACAAAGTGCCATTCTGTACTTTTATCAAGTATTATAAAGAAAAAGTACTAAAACTGAGAGTACCAAAGCAACAAAATATAAACAAAGAAAGAACTATAACTTTGTACAAAAGGAGTTCAGTTCTTTTATCTTTTCTTATAGGGCCTCTTTTATATATACTTAATAATTGTGTATTTCTCTACTGACCAAATTCATGTTATGAACATCAGACTTAATTGTGCTGTATTTAATATTTAATGATATTTAACTCTAATAAGGACTTATCTATATCTGAATCTAGAAGATCATTCTGTGCTCAAGTCTTATGTTGTGTATTTTATAACTTTGTTCAGTCATGTTTGGATCTTTAAGGATAATAGTTAGGGGTGGCACCAGTCAGTGTAATCTTAAGATGACTTTACTAAAAGATGGAGTTCCCGTTGTGGCTTAGTGGTAACAAACCCGCCTAGTACCCATGAGGATGTAGGTGCAATCTGTGGCCTCACTCATGGATTAAGTATTTGGCTTTGCTGTTAGCTGTGGTCTAAGTTGGGCTCAATTCAGATCCTGCGTAGCTGTGGCGTAGGCTGGCAGCTGTTGCACCAGTTTGACCCCTAGCCTGGGAATTTCCATAAGCCACACATTCGGCCCTAAAAAACAAACAAACAAAAAAGAATTAACTAAAAGATCCCATCTTTAGGTAATATTGTCCCATTTCATCAGAAATATAAGAATAATTTAAATGTCTGGTTGTTTTCCTTACCTATAAGTTAATGAATGTATTAATGAGCAGTAAAATGGTTATTTTGAACTTGAAAAATCTGAATTTATTTATCTGAGTGTCTGTACAAAAGGGACTTTGTTTTTGTTTTTGTTTATTTGTTTTTAACTACACACACAGCATGCAAAAATTCCTGGGTCAGGGAACAGCAGTGACCTAAGCTATGGCAGTGACAGTGTTGGACTTTTAACTCCCTGTGCCACCAGGAAATTCCACAAAGTCTTCTTTTTATTCCTCAAGCCCATTAGTTTCTGTTCTAAGCAGCGAGTCTTCATAGGTGCCTTGTGACAGAAATGAACATCTTTTCTGTTGATTTCTAGGACTCTAGTTTTGTTCTCTGACTCTTAGGCTAATCCCAAACAGAGATTCGTTTGTTTGATAAGCAAAGTGTCTCTTCCCAGCACCTTTGGTTTTCAATTGTAGATCCAAAGGGATTGTTGGGGAGAGCGATGTCGGAGCTGGAAGTTTAAGCTGGAGGTCCGGGGGCTACCACAGTGATACTTCTGAAGTTGGTTAGGTTCTGGAACATGTTGCAGTCCATTTCCACTGTGAGCCTCTGGAGCCCCACCTGCATCGGCGTGAACTGGAGTTTGGTGCACAAGGTGCATCCAGGCTGCACTGAACTTAATCTAGAATAAAGGAAAAAGCAGGTACTAGATCTGTCCCATGGTCATTGCTTTCCAGTGACTCTGATCTTACCCTACTTGAAGAGGTGGGATGAAGAAATAGACTTCCAAGTACCTTGCTATTAAAACAGGTTTGAAGGTAGGAATTGTATGATTGAGAAGAGAAACATCCCATTCTAAGGGCTTCTGAATTGCATCTGTTGTTTCTTTTATGATCCATGACTTCAGTCTGAGCCCATTCTTGGTAATGGTACTGGGGTGTGTTTGGGAAAGCTGTGGTTTTGGAACCCTTACACGGCTAACTGCAGTGGGTGCGGTGAACATACTGAGATGATGTCAAAATGTCCACAGGTGTTTGGAGCCCTCAGCAACCTCCTGGCCTTATGGTGACATGAGGGAATGGCGCAGATTTCCTTTGAAGAGCTTTGCCCCACAATTGATCTTTGAGACCACAGAAGTCTAGTCATATGTTGGCAGACCCTCTTCTCAACTTACAGACAAGAGTGACTCCCTGAGTTTCATGAGGCTGAGGCAGTGGCCCAAGAACCATACAACCTGTTGGACCTCGGGTAGCAGGGGAACTATGTACTAGACGTGTGTATTCAACAGAAGAGGGGGGATGATGAACCAAGATACTTGCAACAAATTAGAACAATAATGAGATATTATCTTATTTCTCTCAGACTAGAAAAAAAGAATGGGTATTGCCAAGAGTGGGGGGATGGTAGGAACAGAGAAACTGCCGCGTACTGCTGGAGGGAGTTACAGACTTTTGCAGCCATTCTGCAAACAAATCTGATAGTATAAGGTCAATCCAGGCCATATCCTATGATTTAGCAACTCCATTTCTGGGCATAACCCACCCCCCATACATAGAGTCCCAAGCAGGTGTATAAGGGGCCAAGTGTGAGGATGTTCACTGCAGCAGGTTAGCTGCAGACACCCTGGGTGCCCATCGCTGTGGAGTGGCGTGGTAGCAAGTAGGGGATGTGTGTGATGGGAGGACTGTAAAGCAGAGGCAATGGACTTGACATCTGTGGCTGCATCTTAAAAACATAGTTCTGAATGATAAGAAAAGGAATTAGATATAACATCACTTACGTAAGTTAAAAATACAGGCTCATTCATGAAGCAACAGTACACATTTTACACATCCTAAAAAAAGGGATGTGAAGAGTGGTGGTGGGAGTGGAGTGGGGGGTGGGAACACGAGGGCACGTGTAAATAACACGCTGTATTGTGGTATCACTAGTGGAATGCAGCACTCTGGCCACACTGAGGGCAGCCTGGCTTCCCTGTGATAGTCGCTCGCACCCAGTCCTAACCCCCTCACCTGCATTCACCAGCAGTACCTGGGCTCTTCCTGCATGGCCAGGGCAGCAGCCAGCATCAGCTGCCCAAGGGGCACACAGCCTCCCACACACCTGCAGCCCTGTTGGTGTCCCCAGGATGAGAGAGGCCCTAAGCCTCTGGTTCAAATCTGGCGGGTATTTGGCTCAGCCTTAAGACAGCCATTAATCTTGAATCCCTGCCTTTCTGACCATTTGATAGGTTTCTGTGGGATGAGAAGCTTGCCGTCTCTTACCTGTAGCTCTTCTCTCTGTAAATGAGGCCCCTTCCGAAGATGGAGATCACACAGTCCTTGAGGGGAGCATCCAGGGTGTTGTGGATGCTGACCGAGGCCGTCAGGGGTTGATGTTGCACTGCTGTCTCTGGCATCTGTGGGAGATGCCAAGAGCACAGAGCTGCAGTCACTTCCTCCCTCTCCTGGCCACCCTCTCTGTACCCTCCTTGGTCACTCTCCAGTCTCTGCCATCCTCACCCGGACACCACACAGCTGACTTCTCTATCCCTCTGCCTGGTCTTTGTGCATTTACTCTCACCCTTGAGCCATCACTGACCATCTCTGATGGTGCCTTTTTCTTTCATTCATTGTCTTCAGAATTCAGCTTCAGTTGGCATTCAGAACCCTTCAGGGTCTGACCCCAATCTACACCCCGCCCCCCACAGGCTCATCTGTTCTTCCCCTCAATAGCAGACATCCCAGCCCCAGCACACCCCTCAGGCCCTCTTCCTTTGGGTCCCTTTACTCAGTCTTCTGCCTGTAATGGCTTCCCCCACATCTGCACTGAAAACTTACCCATCTTTCAAGGCCCAGCACGGATGCCACCTCTTCCATGGAGTTTTCCTCAAACCCACCACTTGACTCCACTTGTCCCAGAATGACCTTGTACCTCTATTAAAGCACTGACATAGAAGACCACGTGTTGTGTCTCCCTTACCCAACTCTAACCTCCAGGGCAGAGACCAGGTCACGTTCATTTTGGTCCGGATAGACATGTGGAAAGAAGACTTGACCAAGAGCCCTAGGCCTCTAAAATGTCCCATTTTTCTGATTGTGAGCATGATGCTCTCAGGGACTGTTTCTCATCTGAATAATGGGAACTTTCCACCTCCTAGGACTTTTGTACTAAATAAAAGGTGAAATGTATACATACGCACATGTACAAAATGCTAAATAAACATGGGCTGTTATTACCCCTGTAAGTACAGAGGCAGAAACTGGGAAGGCCCCAATTTTAGAAACCTTAATCAACTAAAGTTAGAAGATTCAGACCTTAATAGCATAGATCAGAAACCATCTCTTTCAAGAGACAGAGCTCCCAACCCAGCATTTCCTTAGTTCTTCAGCGCAGTCACCTGCTCTGAAGCCTGAGGGGCTCTGTTCCTTCTGAATTGGGGACCTGAGTAACAGCAAATGCTGGCAATTTGGGGAAGGACTGGTTCCTACCTCAATAGCAAGTTGTGGCCTGCAAATGGCGATGTCTTTCTGAGCAAAGCAGGTAAGCGTGGAGTGCGTTGCCATGGCAGTGAGTCTGAGCAAAGTATTCTCTGGTGGGTTTTGTTCAAAATTGGAGAAGGACAGGAAGGAGTGTCTTCTCTTAACTGAAACACATGAGCCATGGAGTCAGTGCCAAGGGATGGGTGTTTGCACCGCTGAAACAGGCAGTAGCTTCACGATACAGGGGAGTCTGGACCTCATTGAAGCCAGAATGATGCCTCATTCTTCACAGCAGTTTCTGATCTGAACTCACTCAAGAACCCACCCATCACCACCATCATCTGCCATCACCAACACTCTTGGGGGAACCTCCTCATCGGGGCTGCAGAAAGGTTCCGGGAACTAGAACAAGTGAAACTCTTGGGGCCTCAGTTTTCTTGTCTAATCATAATGCCTACCTGGCTTATGGTTAACGAGAAAGTGCATGTGAAGTGCTGGTCTCAGACCCGCCACCAAGCTGTGGCTGAGTGTGGGCTTGCTTAGTCTCCCCGTGTTCTCTGCTTCTGCTCTTTCCCTTTTGCAGAGAAATGAAGCCATCCTTCATCTTTGAGAAATCCTGGTAAGCTCATGGTCTAATCCCCAACCTATAGATATAGACACCTACCCCTGCTGTCACCCCTCCCAGGAGGAAGAGTGTCCCCTCTTCCCCTTCCCAAGTTCAGTCCTTTGCATTTTAAATCTGTGTCCCATCCTGACCCCACTGCTGCTTAACTGTGTAACTTTGGGCAAACTAATTCTCTGTGTCTCAGTTTCCTTATTATCTATAAAGTGGGTTTAAAACTAGCTCTTGCCTCATAAGGTCTTTGTGAGGATAAATGAAATAACACCATGTTTGCGAAAAATAAGTGCTCCGCAAATGTGAGCTATGTTTACTCTAGCTGCCTTTCATTTCCCCAAGGGTTGCACTGTCAGTTATAAGCCATCTCTCCTGAGGTTTCAGTCTTTTTCTCTCTCTACTGATTCTCAGTATGTAAGCAGATTCTGCTCTCTCTTCTTAAAAGGAAACAACACCCTCTCCCTCCGCAGTGTCTCTGGCTGACTACCATGCAGCCTCTCTGCTTTTTCCATCCTTTCTTCCAGGAAGGACTGCACATCCCAGCTCACCTCAACTCTCGGTCGGTTTAAGCCTCTGGAATCTGGCCTTTGTTATTGCTTCTCTCCATCGGTGGATGCTTTTCAGCCTTGAACTCTTGTGGCCTTTCTGCTGACCTTACTGGGTTCCCCCTTCCTCTCTTGGGCTCTTCAGTGTCTTACTCTGCTCTCCCCCTGTCTGCCCCCTACATGCTAGTGCTGCCTGGGTATCCTCCTCCCCCGTCCCCACCCAGGCCTTTGTCTTGAATACCAGGTCTGGGTTTCCAGCTGCCTACGGGCTGCCTCAGCTTGAATGTCTCACAGGCTTTCAAACCCAACATGCCACAAACAGAACCCATCCTCTCCCCCCGAAACCTGCCCTTCCCCATTTGCCCTACTCAGAGGGGCACCCAAACTGGAGGCATCCCATCCCTACACCGCGTACACAAGTGCAGTGTGACCCACCTCTTTAGTATGACTTCATTCAAAACGTGCTGCCAGTTTAGTTTGTCCTTCCTTTCTTGGCTCGATTATTCAAAATCTTCCAACCTCTAATCCAGTGGTTCTCAACATTAAGTGCATGTTAGAGTCACATGGGAAGCTTTATAAAACAATCCTGGTGCCAGACCATACCTCAAATCAATCATATTGGACTCAGGGTGAGGCCCAGGCATCAGGAATTTTAAAGTTCCTTGGGTGGTGATTCAACACACCGCCAAGGTTGAGAACCATGACTCTGATATGATACCTTCCATTTCATTCTTCCTGAAGTTCTTTTTTTTTAAAAAAATGAATTTTTGATCATATCAACGCCCTTAAAACCTTTCTCCTATGGCCTAGAGAATGCAACCCAAACTCCTCAGCAGGATCTGCAAGCCTCTTTGCCATCTGGGCCCTCCAGCTGTCACACCCCTCCTCCACCAGACCCCTCCTCCACTCCTCCCCCTCCACCTTTGAAAGAGGCACACAGTGGAGAGACTAGAGGTAGGTGACCAGTCAGTGGGCTGCTGCAATCACCTAGACAAGCTCTATTCTATTCACTGATTCTATTGCCTACACATTGGAGTAATCCAAGGATTTAAAAATTTGATGTTTGGGTCAAACTGTGGAGTTTCTGACTTAATTGATCTGGGATGCTGGGTGAGCATCAAACTTCCCCCAGGCGGTTCTGGTGTGCACCAGAGTTTGAAAACAACTGCTCTGATACAGGAAATTGCAACCACAGGATAACATCGGGAGCTTTGAAAAAGAAAATACCAGTGCCTGGATTCCATCCCAGACAATTAAATAAGAATCTTGAAGAGGAGGAAGAACCTGGGCACATGTGCCTTCTGCCTGAAATGCCCATGACTCACTTTTCTCTCCCACACTGTCCTGTTCATCCTTCAAGAACCAGGGCAGTGCCACCTGGGGGCAGCTTGCTCCAGCCTGGGTGAGACGCTCCTCTGCCACTGTGCTCTGTTTCCCTTATCAAACACTTACACTGCTCCGTGGTCTGTTTACTTACACGACTGCAATCAGAATTGTGGGGTTTGGAGTTCCCTTCGTGGCACAGTGGTTAACAAATCCAACTAGGAACCACAAGGTTGCGGGTTCAATCCCTGGCATCGCTCAGTGGGTTAATGATCCAGCGTTGCCGTGAGCTGTGGTGTAGGTCACAGACGTGGCTCAGATCTGGCGTTGCTGTAGCTCTGACTCTGGCTGGCATCTACAGCTCCGATTAGACCCCTAGCCTGGGAACCTCCACATGCCGCGGGTGTGGCCCTAAAACGACAAAAGACCGAAAAAAAAAAAAAGGGTGCGGTTTTTTTCCCTGTGTGAAGCTCAATACAGATGTGTTGAATGAGAGAGGGAGAGAGAGAGATAGCACAGCTGTGGCTAGAAGCCATCTCTTCAGATCTGCAGGGGATGCTATATGGCTGCTGCCTGCCCGGGTGGGAGCTGGGTGTGTGGAGTGTCTGGGGATGGGGGGCGAGTTACCCGAATTGGCCTCGACTGTGAGGAGAAGCTGATCCTTCCAGAGTGTGGCAGCAGGGACACCATTGTAGTACACCGCCTGCAGCCCAAGTGCCAGCTTCACTTCCTTCTCATAGTCACTGGGGTTTATCAAGTTCATGGAGATCTGGGCGTCCCCTCCCAGGGGTAGGGAGCTGGGTGCTTCCAAGAAAAAGTGTAGAGGATCGCCGGTGTCGAGACTGGGAGGAAAGAAGTCACTGCCTTTCCCGTGTTTCCTTCTGTTTTTCCAGACTTTCTCCAGCACCTCTTTTTCTTTAGGAGATCCTGAAGGATGGAATAAACAAAGCAGGCCTCTTAACCAAGCAGGTGTAGACCCTTCTAATAAAAGCCCAGGATTAAGATTCATTTACACACTGCTGCTCAAATGTCAAAGTCACAGGAGCTTTGCAAACCTCTAGGGCCATACTTAGCTTACTTAAAAGGTCTGTGTTAGGCAGACCCACCACAGATACAGCCCTGTCTCTTCCAAGTCACTTAAGGCCCAAGCTCTTCAAGTGCTGTCACTTGGCCCCTTGAACAGTTTTGTACAAGTCACACTGTCTCTGAGGAAAGTTTTGCAGGGACTTGAATCTTCCTAAATGAAGGAATTTGGACTTATTCCAAGGGCAAGGGAGGCCATGGAATATTCTGGAGCAGGAATATTCGGTAACTATTACATTTGTGTCTTGGGAAGCTCATTCTGGAAACTGTAAGTTAGAGATGGAATAATGATGGAGAGATTGGAGGCGGGGGTCCAGTTAGGAGGCTGCTATGATGCTGTGGACAAGAGAGGATGAGGCCCTGGATGCTATACAGCCAATGGGGAAGGAGATGAGGGGATGGCTGGGAGGGTTCTGTGGGGCAGTGACCGGGGATGGCTCAAGGACAGGTGGGTGGATAGTGATGGGCTCCATTAACTGATACAGAGGGAAGAACAGGTTGGAGGCACTGAAAGAGAACAGGAGAGAGAGTACTGCTCCTGGCAGCTGGGCCTGGTATTAAGTGTGCTGTGTTCTAGCAGTGGTTCTCAGCTCAGGACAGTTTTGCCCTCAGGAGACATGTGGAAATGTCAGGAGGCATTTCTTTCTTTCTTTTTTTTCCTTTTTTTCTTTTTTAGGGCTGCACCCATGGCATATGAAAGTTCCCAGACTAGGAGCCAAATCAGAGCTATAGCCGCTGGCCTGCACCACAGCCACAGCAACATGGGTCTGAACCGCATCTGCGACCTACACCACAGCTCATGGCAATGTCGGATCCTTAACCCATTGAGGGAGGCCAGGGATCGAACTCGCATCCTCTTGGATCCTAGTCAGGTTCGTTAACCGCTGAGCCATGAAGGGAACTCCTCAGGAGGCATTTCTGGTTGTTACAACTGGTGGTGGTAGTGGAGGGAGAGCCGACATCTAGTGAGCAGAGGCCAGGAATGCTGCTAAGTGTCCTGTGAGGCACAGCTCCCATAAGAAAGTTATCTGGTCCAGAATGTGAATAATGTCAAACAGGATTGAAAAAGCATGTTTTCTGTGATGGGGAACGGATTGCACCTCTCTCTAGCCTGCATGTGTCTGGCCCCATCCCTTTCCCTCTGCTGCTGTTTCCAGTGCTGAGAAGCCCGGGGCCCTTTCCTGTCCGGTACCTTCAGGATACTTGTAGTTCTGTGTGATGTCTTCACAGCGGTCACTGGCCACAACCTTAGTGCTGATGTTGTTGCCACAATACTTAGTGTTGGACTCGGTCAGCTCCAGTGTCCCATTCTCACAGCACTTCCAGACCACACACGAGGCGTTTATTGAGGCAAAAATATCTGATACTGCAGGGGTCAGCCCCAGTGTCCCTTCCTTGACTGCTCTGACTGGGACCAGATCACAGGCCCCCAAAACTAAGGGAGAGAAGGGTTGTTGAGTGAGAGGAACCACACCCGGACCCTGGGTCAGCGCTGCATCACCTCAGTTCCCATCCTATGTCCTTATTGTCCTTCCCTTGGGATCAAGGTCAGAGGTGGGCCCTAGGCAGGTGAAATTTCTGAGAGGGCGCTGCTGAGCTGAAATTCACTATTTAGTGACAATACTTTTTGGTCATGGCCTTTGGCAGGAGCCCTCTCAGAAACTGGACAGGGAAGTATCTCAGGGAAGAACAGGTAAGACTAGGAGTTCCTAAGCCAGCTTTGACTACAGATGTCATAGAAGTGGGTTGCCTTTATTGAGTTGTTATTCTGTGCCCGGCTCTGTGACAGTTATGTTCCTGGGAAAGGAACAGCCGTCCTTTATATGGCTCCTCAAGATTCCTTCCCTGAGTTTGAACCTATCCCGATACCCTCTTCATCCATATCCAGAACCTCGGAAGTCCCACTCTGCAAGCTGTCTTAAGACCCCCTGCCCTTCATTGAGACCAGCTCCCTCGCCTGTTGCTCTGAGGGGGCTGGACTCCCCTGTGCCTGGTGACCAAGGTGTCTGACACCTCTGTTCCCTTGAGCCCGCAGGCGTGAGGTGAGCATCCCCCTGGCCACTGTCATTCCTACTCCGTCTCCTGTTTTAGGGGATACAGACCTGCTTTGGATCCCCTCCTGCCTCTGTTTCCCCTCAGAGGGACTCCTTGTGCTCACACATCTCTGCACAGGCTTTACCAAACTTTACCTCCAACTCCACTGGGGGCACTTGGGTGCAGAATCTGCCATCCGTCATAGCCCCGGGGCAGAGCAGGCCGGTTCATCCAGCACTCCGTGGATGTCTGGAAGATCCTGAAGGTAGCAAAGGGAAGAACTCAAGTAAGAAAAAGAGTCCCGAAGAGGCTGCAGAAATGCCAGAGTTGTTACCATGGGAACGGGAGGACGCAGTGCAAGAGTGGTTGCGGTGCTCCCAGGAAGGGGCGTGCGTGCCAGGACCGGCCCTGATCAGCAGTGTCCAAGGCAGGCCTACTCTCAGCAGGGCCACTCAGGGTGGCAGGTTCTCACGAGTGACACTTGGAAAGTTTGGAGCCCTGCCAGGTCTGGGCCCGCATTCCCTTCAGGCTTCTCACCAGATTCTGCCTCTCTGGCCTTCTCCATTCTGAAGGCCCTTCTCGCTGTAGAACTCATCCACCAGCAGGCTCCCGCCGGTGCCCTGAGCTGAGGTGAACGTGGTGACGACGCGGGCAGGGATTCCCAGGCCTCGCAGCACTGCGTGGAAAGGGGCAGAATCAGGGTTCCAGAGAGGCCTGGGTTGAGAGGGGCAGGGTGGCTAGCATTTTCAGTGTCTCCTCTGGACACTGGACACTGTCACTGTCTTAAATGCCAGGTGATATCATGGAAAGAGAAGGGGGACAGGCACCAGGAAGCTAGAGCTGACACCCACCAGACCCAGAGCAGATAAAGGCTGAGAAGTGAGGTACCTAAGAGTTACACAGCACAGGGAGGCTTACGGAATACACAACAGAGCACTGGGGCTTCCTTTTCTGGGGCAGGGGAGCTTCAGGGAGAAGTGAATTTGGGAGCAGAGCTTGCCAGAAGAGCCCGACTTTGCTGAATTAGGAAAAGGAGCTGAAGCTGGTTGGGAGGAGGTGCCCAGGACTAGGAGCTGGCTTCTTGGCTAGATGATGTGTGGGAAGCAGTTATGGGTGTGACGAAAGTGGGAAAACGCTGCAGAGCGCAGGCAGGGTCTGCTTTTGGAGGTTCCTCCCAACATGGGGCGGGGGACACGGAGCAACCCAAGGGTCGGAGCAGACACTCTGTGCAGTAGCCGAGGTGACGGGTACGTGCCGCCGGCACGCCTGCTCTATACCTGTGCAAGTGACAGCAGCCAACACCCAGGCCTGGCTCTCGTACACGGGCCTCCCCTGGCCCGTGAGCCACTGCCGCAGGATGGGCGCGCTGCCCCGGCGCTTGTACACCAAGGCCTTTTCCTGGGCGGTCTGGATCTGCAGGGTGGGCAGGACGCTCTTCTCCTTGAGCATCTGCAGCTGTTTGGGGAGATGTGTGGATGTTACTGGGGCGGGGAAGGAGGGCTCATCACCATTTTCCCAGCACAGCGTGGAGCCACCTGGAACTTGTTAAACCTGCACATTCCTGGGGGCCACCTTCGCCCACTGGGTTATAGCCTCGAGGTGTGATACCTGGTGCAGGGTTCTTTGCCTCAAGCCCTCTGGGGTTTGAGGACCACGCTGGGCACCAGGGCAGCAGGAGGGCTGCCCCTTGCCAGGTGCTCTCAGGGCTCCTTCCCCTGCGCCCCCGCCTGGCCCGATGCCTTGAGAGTTTTTGCACCTGGGGCCTCCAGCCCCACGCAGCCACGTCACAAGCTTCCTCCTCCTCGCGGGCTGGCCCTGCTCCCCCACCCAGCTCTCCAGAGGGGAGGACGGAGCCACATGAGGACACAGGAACGCGTTACCCCTGTGTGCGAAAGGACTTTAAGGACAATGAGAAAGCACCAGGCCACTTTCATGGGAATCGTTTAGAAATGAAAACAAGTTCCTTGGACCACCTTAGCAGCAAACACAAGGTAAGAAGGACCTAAGCCCCAGGGTTGGGCTGGGGGAGGGGCAGGGGGGAGTGCTCTGGGCAAATCCAGGCCGCTTTTAGTCCTTGCTGGCTTGTGTCCTGAGGAATGACACCTCCCTGTGCTTTTCTCTGCCCTGTGGATGCTGTTGTCTGTCCCTCCTCACTCAAACCCTCCTCCAGGGACTGTCCCGCACACCCTGGGGGGAGGGGACCATTTGTGATTTGAAGACTTCCGGGTCCGTAGAGGGGGCAGGCCTGTGGGAAGAATGCTGTCTCATTGCCACCCTCCTCCCCACGACCCGTCCTCACTCACCAATGTGCCCAGGGTGTGCGCCACATGCTCGGGGTTGCCCCACTCCGCCACCTGCTTGTTCATGCTCAGTAACTTCAGGCTGAGGTCGATGACATCCTCCTCGAACTGCAAGGACCACATAGGGCTGTGATGGAGGGTATCCAGGTCAGGCTGTCCTCCCACATGCCAGCCCGTTCCCCCCTCCTCCTCCAAGACTCAGGCCTTGTCCCACTGGAGTTCTTTTGGTTTTTCGCTCCCTCCCCGGGGGCCCCCTGGTGCCCGTGCTGTTCTGTCATCTGTCTCTCCTGATAGTGTGAACTCTTGAGCACCAGGGCGGCGTCCTTTCCTGTCCTGTCCTCTCTGTTGTTTTCTGTGTAATTTGCTCCAACTGCTCCTGCCAGGGCTGCACCACGTGGGGAGGAGACCACAGCAGCTCCTGCTCTTGAGGACCCCCGCAGTGAGGGGGTCCATGTAGCCACTTAGACTACTTAGATCTCAGCAACTCTAGAAGCAAGCATGGTGGAAAGATTCATTCTGCCTCTGGGGGCGGGGAAAGCCTTTCAGGAGGCCTTAAAAGATGGGTAGGGAGTTGTGGCTCAGCGGAAACGAATCCGACTAGGAACCATGAGATTGCGGGTTCAATCGCTGGTCTCGCCCAGTGGGTTAAGGATCCGCTGTTGCCGTGAGCTGTGGTGTAGGTCGCAGATGTGGCTCAGATCTGGTATTGCTGTGGCTCTGGCTCTGGCTGGTGGTTTTAGCTCTGATTCAACCCCTAGCCTGGGAACCTACATATGTCGAGGGTAAGGCCCTGAAAAGCAAAAAAAAAAAAAAAAAAGGGGGGGGGTAGGAGTTTTCCAGGAGGAAAACAGAGGGAGGGTATCACTTACAGAGGGAATAATCAAGCCTGCATGTTCAGGGCCTAGAGCATGGGGTGGTTCTTGGAAAAGGAAAGCAGTGGCCTGGCTGTGAAGTGCCTTATATGTCAAGCCAGGGGATTTGGTTTTTATCCTGTAGATGGTGGGGATTTAACAGAGATTTGATTTGCATGGTGTTTTAGGAAGATACGCTTGAGATTGAGGAGGATGGTCTAATGTGGCACCACGCAGCTAAAACTACATAAAGGAATGGCCTCATGATCAGGGGCTTTGGGACCTACCTGCTCTGTTTGGCCTGAGCCCTGATGGTTATGGGGCAATCACTGTCTCCCCACCCTCCCTGGAGCCCCCATACCTGGCCAAAATCCCAGGGCATGGCCTCGATGCAATCAGCTGTGCCCATGAAGATGAGGCCATTCTGGTTCAGTGTGTATTCGCTGCATTGAGCCTTATTCCCCAGGAATACAGCATCCTCTGGAGAGAAACAGGCAGAAGTGAGAGTATGGGGGGTGCCAGGCCTGCCCTCCACCTCCAGGCCTCTGCCCGCCCTGCTCAGGCCAGGTTCGGCTGCAGGCCTTCCCTTTAGATCCAGGCCTGGTGGGGACCGAGGAGGAACACCTTCTTTTCACTCCCCGGTGGAACCCGGCCTTTCTGGTGAACGTGGGGAAGGGGTCAGAGTCAGCCACTGTGGGCCTCGTGGTTAGCCAGCACAGAACAAGCCAACCTTGAAAGGCATACTGGTGCCCAGAGATGCTTGCAGCTGAGGGCTACCAGCCCAAGAGATTTTGGCCACAGCCCAGGGAGCTTCCCAGGGGCCAATCAGAGGGGTTGACAAGGGTGAGCAGAAGGGAAGAGGAGACTTGTGAGACGGGTCAGAGGGGGCCGCGGGCAGAGCACTGGTTTCCACCCAGGGTGGGCCCAGGAGTCCCATGGTCTCTCCCGGCTTCCTCTCCTGCCGTCCTCATCCAAGGGTTGGGCTGGGGATCTCGAGGAGGGTGGAGGCCTTAAGGAGGCCATCGCCCACTCTAGGAAGCTGGGAGCAGCGGGCTGGAGGGGACTTGCTCTGCTTGCCAAGTGTCTCCCTCTGCCTGTTGCTGGGGGTGGAGTAGGAGTGGTTAGACTGGTTCCTGGGGAGTAGAAAGCGAAAAGGATTTCCAGACCCTTCCCCCAGACTTCCGACTGGGATGAGGGTATGCACAGCAGCAGAGGATGGAATATTAGAAATCAGGAAGCCCTGAAAAACCTGGGGCCTAAAATGACAGAACTCAGGAGCCCTGGGCCTCTGCCCCTCTGTTCTGAGTACCACCTGTGAAGTCGGTTGGACGTCACTTCTTTGGAAACTGTTTCAAACTGAGGTGTTTGGCTCCGAACTCTGCAGGCTTTGGGAAGTACATTATCAGAGCACAGGTCACACCCCCTCCTCTTCTCTGCCTGGGTATAGCCCTCCCCTTTATAAAGTTTTTTGCTTATGAATAGCACTCTGGCTTTCATTATAAGATACGAATTTTCCTTTCAAATCCAGGAGAAGCCCTTTACCGAGGATGCTAAAATGAGACCATGTTCCAGGTAATCCCTGAAAATCTCTTCCCTCCCAGATAAGCAGTGCCAACAACTCACCCCTAGCCAGTCAGAACCCCCTCCCCCGCAAACACACTCAAGTGCACTCAAACAGAGAGGCCTTCCCTACGCAGTCCCTGCAAGCTGAGCGCAGAGGTGGGAATCCTGGCACAGGGTCCAGACTCCGAGTTCCCTCAAAACCAAGCTTTGTCCCAGGACTGTCTTTGCTGTATCTTTGCACAGATTGTCAACGGCTAGCTCCGGATGTGGGCCCAGAGCCATCGAGGCAGATATACTAAAGCCTCGGCTTTGGGGGGAAACAGCTTGAGGGTCTTGCTGTCTGTGTGTAGAGAGCCACAGGGCCTCCCCCAGCTGAGGGGGCCCTGAGTCCTCACTAACTCACCTGGGGCAAGGGTGCCTGAATGGACATTAGTGCCCACTCATTGTTCCACCTGCCACCCCTCTTGGAGCAGGAATAAAGGGCCTGGACTGAGGACAGGCGGGGCCATCTGAAGGGGGAGGGTGCGCTGGAGAACCCCAGCCTGGGCAGGGGAAGTGGAGACAGGCACTCAGTGGGATTCAGGGGCCAAAAAGAAAGGGGGTCAGGGATGGGGGGGGGGGGTCCGGGGATAGTGGCTGCAGGAACCTGGGAAGATTTCTTCTATTGCCCCTTGTCCCCAGCCCTGCCTTGTATAAGGTCCCCTTTGGGTTGGCAGTGAACTCATGGGAGGTAAAGGATTTTATGGGGTAGCAAGGACAGGCAGGTCAGAAGAAGCTGTCTTCCATTCCCTCGTACGATCCTTCTCGGAGCCCAAAGGATTAAGGTGCGGGCTGGCAGATTCAAAAAGGAAAGACAGACTAGATCTTCAGGATGAGAAGGAAGAGAGGATGATCTGGGGCATATTGGCCAGGTCTGCTGCCTGTTCCTAAATGAAATAGCCCTGCCAGCGAGGGCTGAGCTTTGCCTGAGGTAGCCACTGGTTGGGCCAAAGGAGGCCACCTGCCCCCAGGAAAGCACAACCCCCTGAGCTGTGGGAGGCTGGCTGTTTGATTTGCTGCTCAGACAAGGAGGGGTCTGAACAATTCAAAATTCTGTGTTCTTTTTCTTAAATAGCATCCCCCGAATTTTAGAAACCTCAGACCCTGCAAAGACAAGACACCCAAGACAGACTCTGGGAGCCCAGGGAGGGAAAAGAGAAGCCTGTCCCCCAGGTCACCTCCATTCCTGAAGCACTTGGCAGCTCTCGGCCCCTGTCCTGTTACACTAGAGGGTAGTTTTCCATGGTCATCTCAGTGGGTCTCACTCCTGTGACCAAATAGCCTGAGCCAGCACTAGACAAGTCTCTGCTTTCCACAGCCCTGGGCTGCCTCCGACACTAAGACAGGACTCTGGGTCTAAGAAGCTGTTCATTCAGGGAACAGGTGCCACGGTGGCTGAGTGCTGGTGCTGTCCTGGCGGGAACTGTCTTCTGGTATCTGGAGCACTTGAGCCCTAGCTCCCAGGCCTTAAGTCCTGTGCAGCTCAGGCTGGCCCAGGTCCAAACTCACCTTGACTCCAGGGGTTAAAGAGCAGAGTGAACTGGCCCAGGCATTGCTCCCTGCCTGAGGCCTGCAGCAGAAGCAAGTAGTGGCCAATGACAGCATCGGCAGGCGTGGTCACAGAGATGGTCCAGGATTGGTCATCTCTCTCCTTGACCCTGGCACTCCACCACTTCTCGTCCCCCAGACTGGAAATTGAGAATGTGGCTTGGGTCCTGTTGGCCTGGGAAGGCTGCTTTCCTGCAATGACACGGAGATGCATCTGTCACTTGGAGATCTTGGCCACAGCTCAGAGTACCAAAATGAAGTATCACAGAGTTGGAGCAGGTGGGAATTAGCTTTGGAAGAGGAGGATGAAAGCAGCCCAGCCGGAAATTGGAAGCAGTAGAGGGTGTTGAGAGCATGGTCCTCAGCTCCCACAGACCGACATCTAGAAAAGGTTCACAGTGTATGACACGCGTGTAGCAATAATACCTTCTGCGCAGGGTCCACATGAGGTCTTAATGAAATATTGCAGGTAAAGCCCTTGGCCTTATCTGACATGTAGTACAGATTCAGCAAGTAGGAGTAATTAAATGTTATATTTAGCCTAAGTTCCATTCAGGCTTTTCCAAAAAAACATGCTATATTTGCTACCCAAAGGAACCCCTTAATGATAATGCTCAGCTTCTGAATCATAATAACTGCTATTTATTACGCATATTCCCTCACCCTCACAGGCCCTGCCCGTGGGCAGGACTTCTTCGAGGCCCAGGTGCCGCATGAGCCATTTGCCCCTTGATCCCTTGAGAGGGAGCTAGAGAAAGATGCCCCGAGTCCTGCTGCCAAAGAGGTCAAGGCCTGCCCTACTCACCAGTTTGTGCAATGAGGACTATCTTCTTCATGGTGCTCACAAATGGGCGGACTGGAGCCTGGAAGTGCAGGCTGATGGTGAAGGGCTGCCCCCTCCTCACTATAAGGCGTTGGGAGCTGATGCCATGGGTGCGGTGCTCAGCATTGTTTCTTGCTGCCTGGAAGTCACAGTACTTGATCCCTAGGCCTGTTGTGGAAAGGATGAAGTCATGGAGATGAGGTCAGTGTGACAGTGTCAATAAAAGCAGAGATCCTAGAGTCAGAGACACCAGGTTTCAAAGTTTCTGCTGTGGCTGAATGGGATTGGTGGCCTGTCTGCAGCACCGGGACGCAGGGTCGATCCCCAGCCTGGCACAGTGGGTTTAAGGTTGTGGCATTGCCATAGCTGCAGTGCAGGTCTGCAGCTGCAGCTCAGATCTGATCCTTGGCCCAGGAACTCCATATGCCAAGGGGCGACCAAAAAACAAACAAACAAACAAACAAAAAAAAAAACACCCACTGCAAAAAGCCCACAAAAATTGAGACATCAGTGTTCAAATCCTTGGCTCAACTTACTAGCTGTGCCACCTCAGGCAAGTAACCTGACCACTCTTAACCTCAGTGTCCTCTTCCTTAGAATAACCATCCCAGCGCTCCCATTGTGGTTCAGGGGTATCAAAGCTGAGTAGTATGCATAAGAATCATAAGGTTGTGGGTTCGATCCTGGCTTTGCTCAGTGGGTAAAGGATCTGGCATTGCTGTGAGCTGTTGCGGCTTGGATCTGCCTTGCTGTGGCTGTGGTGTAGGCCAGTAGCTGCAGCTCTGATTCGACCCTGAACCAGGAAACTTCCATATGCCACAGGTGGTGAGGCCCTAAAAAAGACAAAAAGACCAAAAAGAAAAAAGAAAAAAATTTTTTTAAAAATTCCCAAGAGAATAAACATCCCTCCTTGCAGAGTTGTAGAACACAAATGAGGTAATGTATATAATACGCTGGGTGCAGTGACAGACACAGAATCAGGCCCATTAAGTAGAACTATTACTGTTATTATTAATAAGAGCAATGCTTGTTCTCATGGTTGACTTCCTTTTCTGGTCCCAATCCAGAAGCAATAAGTAAAACTCAGAATATTGCTTCCTCCTATTCAGTCTTTGCTGAGAACATAATCAAATAATTTTCAGAGCTGGTTTTGAAATCACTGAGTCTAGTCTTCTTGTTTCCTAGATGAGAAGAGTGAGGCCCAGAAAGTAGCACCAACTCATTTGAGATCGCATGTGACTCTTGCATCTAAAGGCTCATAAGACCTATGATTCCCAAGGCCCAGAAAAACCAGACCAGGAGGAAGCCTGTGAGTTTGAAACATTCTCTTAGGCTACTCTCCTTCCCCAATGAGGACTTGGAAATGTGCTAACAGAGGCCCCTGAGTTTTCTGTATCCTCTGCTTCTGCCTGTTTTCTTGTTCAATGTCCGCCTCTGTCCCTTTCAGTTGGACTCCTGACTCCCATCTCCCTTCTCTCCCATTGAGCTTTAAGGCTCTGACATCCCTGTGCTTTCCCAGGTTCATCATCCAAAGGTACCACAGCCCAGCGAGAAGAGTCATGTTATGATGATCCTGGGGTAAGAACATAAACAGATTTAACCATTGTCACACCCTCACCACCATCATCACTATGACCAATTCACCATCAACAACCTACTCTTATTGCCACTCCACAGCCACACCACCAGTTTCACCACCACGGCACCTCCACCTTTCCCCACCATAACCCACCACCATCACCTCCACTGCTACCAGCACTGACTGCTACCTTCCCCACCAGAGCCACAAAACCGTTACCTTCCCTGACACGCAGCACTTGCCACCCCCCCACACCGTAGCCCCTCCATCAGCAGCAGCACCCATTTACTCTCTCCCACCACAGCCCTACCGTATCACCTCCACCACTATCAACCCCCACCCCCACCTGCCACCCTAGTCATGTCATCATCACTCCCGCCCCCATCCTGCTTCTTTTTTGTTTGCTTTTTAGGGCCACACTTGCGGCATATGGAAGTTCCCAGGCTAGGGGTTGAATTGGAGCTGCAGCTGCCGGCCTACGCCACAGCCACAGCAATGTGGAATCTGAGCCACGTCTGTGACCTACACCACAGCTCAAGACAACGCTGGATCCTTAACCCACTGAGTGGGGCCAAGGATCAAACCCACATACTCATGGATGCCAGTCAGGTTGGTTACCGCTGAGCCACAACGGGAACTCCACCACTCTACTTCTTTTAATGAAAACACGTAATGATGGAGGAACTACAGACAGTCCAGTAAGCCCCGTGGAGAACCGCTTGGCTCACCCTGTCCCATGGCTGCAGGCTGCTCGGATCCACTTGACCACAGGAAATGCCTGTCTTGAAGTGTCGCTCTGAGCTTCCTCTCAGAATCTGTCTTCTAGACAGAAAATGATGAAGGCACTTCTGTTGGCTTAAGAATCTGTAAACAGCATTTCCCTCTGCTCCTCCCATGAGCTTCCCCACATGTTTGTCTCTCCTACTCCATCGCCACTGTTATCTCTTGGACCAGCTGCTGGGAGTTCCCCTTTTGCATTTTATCTCTTGTGCCAGGAGGCCCAAACAGGGTCATGCCTGGCAGGCTGGAGTCGGGGGTGGGATGAAAGAAGAGCCACTGGCTGGGGAAACCAGGTAAACTTCAGAGCCTCCTTCTGTGGCCTCAGGAGGCCCTCAGAGATGTTACCTGGGTAACAATGGATGGAGGCCCTTATCCAACTCCAGCCTCAGGCCCAAAATATACCATGGGCCCCAAGTTACTAGATGTTCATGTGCCATTTTGATAATATAAAGGGAGAACATGTGTGTCTGGCCTTCATCTGTGTGAAAGAGATTACCAGGTAGAATTTGTTGGTGAAAAAGAAATGTTTTAAAAGCAGAAGTAAAAGCATAAGCAAAAAGAAATGTTTTAAAAGCAGAAGCAAGAGCTCCTCCAAGGCTTCCAGGTCTATGACGCTCTACCAGAGAAGGCTTTGAACTCTGTTAGGACTTACGGCCGATATCTTACCTGTTTCTACTTGATTAGTCAACTAGGAGGTTATGTCCTATTTGGTCCACTCTGGCCTCCCAGGTTTTATCCGGGCTTCTGAGACTGTTCCCAGGAGCCCGCTCAGGCACAGCTGGCCTGGCCTGTGGGTGTACAGCATATCTGTAGAAGGATATAAAGGAACTATAAAGAACAATGCTTGCCTATGGGGAGGGTGACTGGGGAATGGGGTAGGAAGTGATTTTTCTGCTGTGTGTACTTTTCAAACTTTGAACCATTACCCATTTGCAGAATCTCAGTATGGAAAAAAAGAAGCTGCTGCTTCTCACTCCCATCAAGAAAGATTCTTCATGAGAAATGAAAAGGTACATTTTTTCATTATTTGAAGGCTATATGATTTTTACCTGGAAGATGGGAATCTATTAGAAACAGTTACAAGAGATAAGATAATGTAGTAAGCTGATCTTAAGTTTAATGCATTCTCAGTAAAAATGCTGACAGGTTTTTTTCTCTGAAACTGGAAAAGCTGGTTCTGAGGTGTGCATGGGAATTTTTAAAAGATCTAAAATATGATCTAGAAAGATCTACAGAAGGTCTACATTTTAAAGACCTTTTAAAGATCTAAAAAATTCTAATGAAAAATATATTATGGTCAGGCTTCCTAGATATTAAAACATTATGAAATTACTATAGTTGAAGAAGTATGTGGACCAAAATGTATGCATTACGTGTGTGCTAAACATGGTGCTTTGAATCAGTGGAGAAGATAAGGTTTCATTAGTAAACAGTTTGGGGATAATTAGCTTGCCAAAATAAAGTTGGTTTCCTACTTTGTAGCATGCACCAAAATAAATTCCACATGGATCAAAACTCTAAATGTAAAAAATTAAATCCTAAAAGTACTAGAAAAAAAGATGAGACTTTTTTTTTTTCCTGCTGTGCCCATGGCATATGGAAATTCCGAGGTCAGGGATCAAACCCATGTCACAGCAGCAACCCAAGCCACTGCAGTGACAACACTGGATCCTTAACCCCCTGAACCACAGGGGAACTCCAAGAGACTTATTTTTAAGTCACCCTGGAGAAGGCCTTTTAACATATTACACAAACCCCAGAAACCATAAACAAAAGATAGATAAATTTGATTCCTTAACAGTTTTTACATGGAAGAATTTATGAACAAAGTTAAAAGATATACAGGTTGGGGAAAATATTTGAAACATATCACAAAAGTTTACATTACTTTCCCTAATGTAAAATGTGCCTGCAAATTAAGAACAGCAAATCAATAGAAAAATAGATGAAGCGTTTAATGGATAATCCACACACAAAAAAAGGAAATTCAAATGTTTCTTAAAGGTGTTTCTACTGTGGTGCAACAGGATCAGTGGCCTCTCTGGAGTCTTGGGACGAAGGTTTGATATCTGGCCCCGCACAGTAGGTTAAGGATCCGGCATTGCCTCAGCTGCTGCATAGGTCACAACTATGGCCTTGATCTGTTCCCTGGCCTGGGAACTCCATATGCTGTGGCGCAGCCAAAACCAAAAAAAAAAAACCAGTCTCTTAAATACATGAAAAGATGTCCAGCCTCATTTAATATAAGTGCAAAATAAAACTACCCTGGGATATAATTTTTTTCACCTATCAGATTGGCAAAGATAACATAGTTTGACAACTTTATGAATTAGTAATGATTTGGAGAAATCATTACTCTTTCATTGTGCTGATGGGAGTGTAAATTGGTGCAGCTTTATGAAGGAAAGTTAAATAACATCTACCAAAACTTTAAATGTTTATACGTTTGAATCAGCCATTCCACTTCTAGATGTTTTATCATCCAGATAACCAAATATGTAAAATGAAATTTATACAAGTATGTCCATTGCCTTGGTAATTGTAATAGCAGAATTTTTGGAAATTACCTAAATGTTCATAATTATGGTACTGGATAGATAAATATTTGGGCATGCATTTTAATAGAATACTATGCTATACCTCATTCTATAAAAAAAATGAGGTAGCTCTATATAAACTGACACGGAACAGTCTCCAAGCTATATTGTTACATGAAATAAACAAGGTACAGAGCAGTGTGAACAGTATGCTGCCTTTGTGTAAAGGTTTGTGTGTGTGTGTGTGGAGAATATATATGAATTTGTTTGTGTTTCAATAGAATATTTCTGGAAAGTTATTGCTTTTACATAGGAAAATTCAGTGCCTGAGAATAAGGCTTTTTTCTTTATATCCTTTAGTATCTCTGTACTGTGGCAACATATGATGTGTTAATATTTTTAAAAAGTAACAACATCTTGGAGTTCCCGTTGTGGCTCAGTGGTTAACGAATCTGACTAGGAACCATGAGGTTGCGGGTTCAATCCCTGGCCTTGCTCAGTGGGTTAAGGATCCAGCGTTGCCATGAGCTGTGGTGTAGATTGCAGACGCGGCTCGGATCCCGCGTTGCTGTGGCTGTGGCGAAGGCCGGCAGCTATGGCTCCTGTTAGACCCCTAGCCTGGGAACCTCCATATGCCACGAGTGTGGCCCTAGAAAAGGCAAAGGCATAGACAAAAACAAAAACAAAAACAAAAACAACAACTTGCACGAGAAAGAAAAGACTGACTGGAAGACAGATTTCCCTACTATGAGCCTCCTACCTGGAAGGGCAATGCGGAAGTCATGGGCTGGCTTTCTTGCTGGATTTGTTCCACTTCTGGCACCAGCAAAGAGAATCTTCTCTTTCCTGATACAATTCCCACAGAGTTTCACCAATACCTACTCTCTGGCGGTATTTCAGTCGGGTCCCTTTTGGAGGAGCCTATGATGAGACACAGATATTGCTGTGTTTCGGTGGTGCTGGGGAAAGGCGAGCAGAAAATGTGAGGAGGATGGAGGGAGGAGTGACCAGAATGGTCTGCCCTGCTTCCTTCTCATCCACACCTTTCAACGCCCTAACCTCTAGCAGAAAAACAAACTTCCAGCTGGTGTGTGCCCGAGAAGGATTCATTTATTCATGCAGGACACAAATATTTATGAAGCACTGTTGTGCACCCAGAACTGTATTAGGCACCTGTAATTCAATAATAAGGTAGCTGGGTGTGTCCCTGCCACCAAGGTGCTTATATTCCATCAGGGGCAAACAGACAGTATTCAGTACTTAACACCAGTAATTATTGACTTGCCATTGTGATAAGTGCAATAAAAGAGGCATTCTGAGTCCTAGGACCTCAATATGGAGGTCAGGGAGGGCTTCCCTGAGAAAGTTATACTTAAGCTGAGAAACTGGAAAGATAAATAAGAGTTAGCTGGGCAGTGGGACAAGGGGTGGGGTGGGAGGAGAGAGAACAGCGTATGCAAAGGCCCTAAGGCAGCAAGCAGTTGGAGGAACGCCACCCTGGGACTGGAGCAGATTGTACTGGGGAGGGTTAAGGGAAGGTCTCATCTTGCAGAGTTGAGTTAAGGATTTTTAATTTTATACCCAGGGCAGTGGGGAGATATTGAGTGGTATTTTTTTTTTTTAAGGGCGCAACACAATCGGATTTGCATTTTAAAAATACCATACTGGTTAAAATAGGGAAATTACTTGGGAGGGGGTGAAAGTGGAAAAGAAAAGATCAGTAAGAAACACCTGTAATGGTTCAGGTGAGAGATGGTGGTGGCCCAGTCAGGGGCATGTCGGTGAAGATAGAAGTGGACAGATCTGACAGAAATGTAGGAAGTTAAGTTGGCCAGACATGCCAATGGACAGCATATGGAGGGCAAAGAAGAAAAGATATGCAATGTGACTTCCAGGTTCAAATAAATTGATTATGCTTGTACATTGCTTTACAAAGTACTTTCATGTACATTATCTCATGTGATCTGAAGCTCAATCTAGGAAACTCAGTAAGGGATCATTATTCTAATTTTATTGGTAGAAAACAGGTTCAAGGAGTAAACATGTTTATTTTAATGAATGAGTTAATGAAGACATCAATTACCATACTGCCCTGTTCCAAAAAGAATTTAAGATGATTAACAATGAAGCATGATGTTTCAGAAAAGCATATGTTAGCACAGTGCAAAAGGTGAAAGATGAATAGAACAGAGATAAAACAGAGTAAGGATGAGGCTAAAAACACACATCAGACCTACCTGTTCACATGCTGTCCACAAACTAGAAATTCATCTCAGCCTCCCAGGATTTGAGGCTTTCCCAAGATCACACAGTGTATGATAAAGTCTGGACTCAAATGAGGGTTTTCCAGCTCAGATCCCATACATTTGAGTTCATATTAGCCTGTAATCCAAACCATCACTGAGAAGGTTTCTGTATTCAATCTTAAAAAAAAAAAAAAAGTCCCTGAGGATGTCTGCTTCTAGATATAACCGACCAGCTTGATACCACTCCCCCAGATGAAAATAACTAGAAATCTGATAAAAAAAAATCTCAAATTCCTGTCTGAAGGCATCAAAGCAGCAAAGATCTGAGGAATCTTGGGGAGAACTGAGGCACAGAGAGGTAAGCCTGTCAGAGTGCCACTCTTTCCTTAGGAACATTTGCTGATTCACAATTGGCAGATGACAGCTTGAGGCTCTGAGCATATTTCTGGCAGTCTTACAGGGTTGAAGGATAAAAATTGGAGTTCCAGGGCCATCAAGGATGAAGGGCCCCCCCCAAAAACACCTCAGGTTTTCAGCTGGGACCCTTGAAGGGCTGTACCCCAAGAATAAAGGTAAATAACAAACAGACCAACACTTACAAAGACCATAGCCTATTTTAAGTGTTTTTTGGCTCTTATTCAGTGGAAATTTTTATTCCTGCTGACATTGTTATGAATGCTATTATTATCATTATTATTTATCTAATAAGGTTATAAATGTTGGAACAGTGCAGGATGGTTTAAAACTTTTTATTGAGATAGAAAACGTATGAGAAAATGTTATCACCTTAATTATTTTGAAGTGTACAGTTCAGTAGTGTTAAGTATATTTACATTATTGTGAAAGAGATCTCCAGAACATTTCCATCTTGTAAAACCAAAACTCTATGCCTATTTAACACAACTCCCCTTTGCACATACTTCTCAGTCTCTGCTAACCATCATTGTACTTTCTATCATTAGTTTGATTAATTTAGACACTTCATCTTCATATAAGTAGAATCGTATAGTATCTGTCCTCTTGTGACTGGCTTATTTCACTTAGCACAGTGTTCTCAAGGTTCACCCATGTTGTAGCCTGTCACAGGATTTCTTTCCTTTTTAAGGCTGCATAGCTTTCCATTGTATATATACACCACATTTTGATTATCCATTCATCTCTTGATGGACATTTGGGTTGCTTCCACCTCTTGGCTATTGTGAATACTGCTATGAACACGAGTGTGCAAAAATCCCTTCAAGACCTTGCTTTCAGTTCTTTTGGATATATACCCAGAAGTGGGATAGTTGGATTGTATGGTAGTTAGTTCTGTTTTAATTTTTTTGAGGACTGCCGTACCGTTTTCCAAAATGGTTACACCGTTTTATGATCCCACCAGCAATGTACGAGTTCCAGTTTCTCACATTCCTGCCAACACATTTTCTATTTTTCATATTAGCCATCCTAATTGGGTTGAGATAGTTCAGCAGTTTTGATTTGCATTTTTTCACATAATTAGTGATATGGATCATCTTTTTTTTTTTTTTTTTGCCTTTTGTCATTTTAGGGCCACACCCACGGCATGTGGAAGTTCCCAGGCTCGGGTTCTAATCAGAGCTGTAGCCACTGGCCCACGCCGCAGCCACAGCAACGCAGGATCCGAGCTGCGTCTGCGACCTACACCACAGCTCATGGCAACGCCGGATCCTTAACCCACTGAGCAAGGCCAGGGATTGAACCCGCAACCTCATGGTTCCTAGTCGGATTCGTTAACCACTGCGCTACGGCGGGAACTCCTGGATCATCTTTTCATATGCTTGTTGGCCATTTGTATATCATATTTGAAGAAATGTCATTAAAATCCTTTGCCTGTTTTTAATTGTGTTATCTAGTTATTATTGTTAAGTTGTAGGAATCCTTTAAATATCCTGGATATTAGCCCCTTATTAGATTTGTGTGTGTGTGTCTTTTTAGGGCCGCACCTGTGGTATATGGCAGTTCCCAGGCTAGGGGTTGAATCAGAGCTGTAGCTGCTGGCCTACACCACAGCCACAGCAATGGGGAATACCAGCCATGTCTGCAACCTACACCACAGCTCACAGCAACGCTGGATCCTTAACCCACTGAGCAAGGCCAGGGATCAAACCTGCGTCCTCACAGATGCTAGTCATATTCATTTCTGCTGAGCCACAGTGGGAACTCCCGAGTCCCTTATTAGATTTGTAATTTGCAAATATTTCCTCACAAACCATAGGCTGCCTTTTCATTCTGTTGATCGAGGCTTTTGATGAATAATAGTTGTAAAGTTTGATGCAGTCCAGCTGAAACTGCATTCCTTCTTGAACCCAGATTGGGACTTGAACCCAGGGGCTGGCCCTCAAAAACACTGTCTTTTAATTGAAGCCTCTCACTTGGTGTCAGGACTTCCTGAAGCTCTGGTCCTTCCTTCTCAGTGCAGAAAGAATTCAATGAGAGGTAAAGTGGCAGGCAAAGAGTGTGTTTATTAGCGTAGGACGATTCTAAGAAAGGCAAGTGGGCAGGTGCGAAGGCGTTGCCCTAGGACTGAGAAAACTTTATTGTTATAAACAAAAGGAAAGTGGAGAAAAGGAGAAGACCACCTTCTTCCTCTTTCTTGTGCAGTCCTCAGGGCTTACATCATTAGTTCCTCCTTTGACCCTATATGGTTTAACTGGGACTGTCACGGCACTATTTAAACCATATGTATATTAGCAAAAGGGTGGTAACATACTAAAATATGGTAATTCGTCTCGAGTTTTGGTGTAATGTTCCCTTTCACCTGGCCTTTTTTTCTCCTTTCACCTATATTTCTGTCTTGGCTACATGGAGAAATGCTATTCCTTAAGGGCTATTAACTTCATGGTTTCATGTAACAAGATTCAGACCCCATGTCTAATTATCTTGCGTTCTAACTATCAGGGTTTGTGGCTTGAGTGTATTTGGAGCTTAAATGCACCTGGTCTTCCTTAAAGGTTGTATAGGTTGTTGCTAAGTTACTGGATTCTTTTCTGGAGTGGTCATTAGTTTACAACACTCTCCCAAACTCCCTTAAAATTCACTTTCTGTCTTTAATCCCCTAGTGTGATTTCTAAACTGACTATTTAATTATCCTATTCTATCCCTATTGCAATTTGTCTATTTTTGCTTTTGTTGCCTGTGCTGAAACCCCATTTAAATCAGCCTGTGTTACAGTGCTCTGCCCTACCCTACCTGACCTATCTGCCTGCTAGAAGGAAAATTCTCTGGAGGATATTAGCATTATCCAGAGCCTGACTTTATCTCTGTGATTTTTATATACAATATCTAGCATTCAATCAGAAGTTACCAAACATAACAACAAGACCAAATGACTGAGAACCAAGAGAAAAAGTAGACAATAGAAAGAGACCCACAGGAGAGCCAGATGTTGGTGTTATTCATCACAGATTTTAGAAAGTGTGATTATTTTATTCAAGAAAACAGATGACAACCTGCAGGTAATTGAAATATGTAGACAATAATCAAATGGAGGTTCTAGTATTGAAAAATACAATATATAAAATTTAAAACACTGTAGATGAATTTAAAAACAGATTCACCCCAGAATTCCCTGGTAGCCTAGTGGTTAAGGATCCAGGATTGTCACTACTGTGGCTCAAGTCACTGCTGTGGTGCGGGTTTGATCCCTGGCCTGGGAAATTCTACATGCCACATGGTCAAACAGACAAAAAAATCCAAACACATTCATTCCAGCCAAAGAGAAGTTTGGCGCACAAGAAAAGAGTTCAATAGAAGAGTCAAATTAAGCATGAAGGGAAAAGTCTCTGTGAAACTGCAGTTCCAGAGGAGAAGAGAGAGGAAGAGAATAGGACAGAAAAATTGTTCAAATAGTAATGCCAAAAATGTTCCAAAATTAAAGCCACCAATTTAAGATGGGCCAAGAACTGCAGTTAGAATTTAATTTTTTTTTTAAGTAACCAGAGAAAAACACATACTGCTTTCAAAGGAGTAAACTAAGATAAATAGGTGACATCTCAGTGAAAGCAGTAGAAGCCAGAAGGCAAATGAAGTGATATCTTGAAAAATGCTGAAGGAAAACCAGCTTATCTAGAATTGTATATAGGAGAAAATATCTTCCAACAAATGAGGCATATATTTCCAGGCAAACAAACTTTTCTTGTTTGTCCTGCCCATAGTAGCAAACACAGGGGCTCAAGGAACATTTCTGGACTGATGATTTAATGAACAAATGAAAAATTAGGAAGCTGAAACAAGGATTCCCTAGTGGTTTTACTTTTGAATTTGGAGTGTCAATGCTAATATCTGGGTGAGATTAATCATAGATAGTCTTTTAATGGTTTTCTTCATAGAAGCCTACTACCCAAAGAATTGGATATCTCACTTTATTCCATAAAAGGGGAGAAGTTTAAGAATATGTAAGGAAGAGTTCCCATTGTGATTCAGCAGGTTAAGGACCCAAGGTCTTTGTGAGGATGTGGGTTTGATCCCTAGCCTCGCTCAGTGGGTTAAGGATCCAGTGTTGCTGTGAGCTGCAGTGTGGGTCACAAATGCAGCTTGGATCTGGTGTTGCTGTAGCTGTGGCGTAGGCTGGCAGCTGCAGCTCCAATTCAACCCCTAGCCTGGGAACTCCATATGCTGTAGGTGTGGCCATAAAAAGAAAAAAAAATATGTATGTATATATATATATATATATATATATATATATATATATATATATATATATATATATTTATATATATTAAGAGTCAATTAACATGGTCCCTGATCTTTCATTCTGAATTTGTAGCTTGGTTAATAACTACAAAATTGGTCTAAATGAGTCACTCTTTTCTTAGCCAGTTTTTCAGTCCAGTTTAAAGGGGCTTCAAAGACCGTGTAAATTTTAACATTTCCTGGAGGGCTTTGCCAGGCCTGAGCAACTTGTGAGTCAATGCATACTGTTTCTGGATTTTAAGTAGGATGGAAGCATGGTCTGTCAGATTATTATTAAAGGTCAGAGGCTGAGCTGGTGTTCTGGATGGAGGTATTCCTTTTTTATAAATTTTATCAGGGTATGATTTACAATGTTGTATTAGCGTCATGTTTACAGCAAAGTGAATCAGTCATACATTTGCATACATCTATGCTTTTCTCTCATATAGGTTGTTGCATAACCTGTGCTATATAGTAGGTCCTTATTAATTATCTGTTTTACCTTATTAATTATCTGTTTTAGTGAGTATGTGTCAATCCCATCCTCCCAATTTATCCCTCTCCCTGGAGGTGCTTCCTTTCGGGGCAGTGGCACATCCATGGCATGCTCCCGGGCCAGGGAATGGTCCCAAGCCACAGCAGTAACCCGAGTCACAGTGATGACAATACCGAGTCTTACTGCCAGGCCACCAGGGAACTCCCTAGAGGTGCTTCCTTTATTCTTCTTGTGCCCCAGCTGGACCTGAAAGTGTGTCAGCATCTGGGCTTTCCTGCAGAACTTCAGACATACTCTGCAGGTTCATTGTGTTTGCATACCTTTGCCTGCTATAAGGTTTTTGTGGTGGTGGGTTCTGAACTATAGTCCTTTTAAACTGGGAGAACCTTGACTACCTTGTCAAACGTGTAACAGATGGTAATAAACTAAGATGGCATTTACCAAGTAGTCCCTGGAGAGTGCCGACGGTACCATGAAGGGGGAACTGTAGAATCCACCATCCAGAGGTGAGAAACACCTGTTTCCAGCTCATCTGAAGATCAATTAGTTTTCGAGGTTTGAGTCACACTTTGAAGAAGATCACAAGGAGAGTGACAGGGTGTGAACTGGCACCCACATCTAGTTGTGCAACTCACCTGTGGTTTTCTGAGCCAGGACTTCACCTCTGAGGCTCAGTACTTTTAAAGTCAGGAGGCTGCATTAGTTACTTCCTATGCTGGATATTTTCCACTTGCCCTTCCAGATACATTCTGTACTTCTCTCCATGTTGCCGTGTGCCCCAGGGCTGGTTGATGGACTAGTGTGGCTGATACACAAGGGCTCCCTTGCCCTCTGGCCCCCTGTTGTGTTCAGAAAATCAGAGGGTGGGAGAACAGCAAGTTGAAGTGTCACTTCTCCTGATTCTCTCCCTGTAGCATCACCAAAGGTCAGTTCCCGGCAGGCAGCCCTCAGCACCAAGCTCTTCCTGTCTCCTGTTTCCGGCGATCTCTTCCTCCTCTCATTCCTTGTGGCCTAGGGCTCCAGGTGACCCACAGTTACTGTGGTTCCCTACCCCCTGCCCACTCTATATAAATAGCCCCTCTACTCAAAGTGCACACCCCCCAAAGATGGAATTAAAAGGAGACATAGGTAAGTCCATAATCATAATGGGAGAGTTCTCCTAGTAATTTATAGAATGATTCAAAAAAATTAATAAGGATATAGATTTGAGCAACTGTTGGGCAAACTTGACCTAAAGGACATGGATAAAACAATGTCCCACAAAAATGCAGAACACATTCAACTATGTGAAGCATCTATCGAAATGGGCCACATGCTGGTCCACAGCACCGGTCTCAACACATTGCAAAGGTTATCAGACAGAATCATCGAGCCACAAAGGAACTAGACTAGAAATCAGTATCAAAAGGTAACTAGGAGAAGTTCCAGTCGTGGTTCAGCGGAAACGAATCCAACTAGGAGCCATGAGGTTGCAGGTTTGATCCCTGGCCTTGTTCACTGGGTAAGGGTCCAGTGTTGCAATGAGTTGTGGTGTAGGTTGCAGATGCGGCTTGGATCCCCAGTTGCTGTGGCTGCAATGTAGGCTGACAGCTGTAGCTCTGATTAGACCTATAGCCTGGGAACCTCCACACGCTATGGGTATGGCCCTAAAAAATGACAAGACAAAAAAAAAAAAAAAAAAAAAAAAAAAAAAAAAAAAAAAAAAAAAAAAACGAAAAACCTAGGAAATCTCCAAATGCATGGATCATAAGCAATATGTTTCTACGACCAGTCTTTCATTTTCCCTGTTTTTAATCTTGATTCTTCCCTCTCCCACTCGGCGAAGAATGACAGGGCTCTTTCTCACATGTCCACAGATTCATATATTGTCCCCGCTTGTGCGTTTCTTGAACCCCCTTGCTATGCCAGGCACTTGGCCTGCCTCTGCCTAGGAAGCTCCATGCTTGTATACAGTCTGAAGCCAAGTCCCATCCTACGGGGCTGAGGCAAGCTCGGAGCACTTTGAATCAAATTCTTTTTGTCTGTACTTCTAAAAATGTAGCAGAAGTAAAGCTGACACCAGGTGCTTCCCAGATACTGAAAATTGGGTCCTTTGAGCAGTTAGGAGCGGCTATGTCCTGCACATTGATTGCTTCCCTGCTAGTTCATGGGCAGATGATGAGGGAGAAACATGGGGCAATGGCCTTGAAGGTCATGCCAGAGACCAAAGGAGGAGCTGTGCCTGGAAAACAAAGCCTAGCTCTTGTTGCTGCCTGTCCTTTCCAGACAGCCAGACAGCCCCAGTCTCTCTTGTTGTTTACAAGTTTGGGGTGCATGAGAGTTTCTGCCACTTCCTGGAACTTCAGCTTAGTCTCTGGCACTAACAAGGACAGTCCCCAGGACCAAGGGGCAGACTCCTAGGAGCACTGGACTGCACGATGTAGTGGGAATTCACAGTCACATAGACTTTGCTGTGTGATCTTGAACTAGTTGTCTGGTCTATCTCTGTTGTCTGTCTCTGAGCCAGATAAAGTCCTTCAAGTGCAAGTAATTGAGGGAACTCCTAGCAACGATAGAAAAAGGGAGGACCAGGCTCAGAACCAAGAGAAGGTGGAATCCAGGCCAGCTCAGAGGGTTTAGGCAGCAGAATCAGATGGATGGTCTCTCTCTGGGCCTCTGCTGCCAGGATGGGTCAGCTCCAGGTCTGCCTTCTCTGGCTCACTCCCCTCTGCAGTCGAAGTCCTGGGAGAGATGTCTTGTCCAGTGTAAGTCACATGACCACCTCTTGGCTAGAGGAAGGCAGGATGTGTTGGCTGACAGACCTGCCGAGGTTACTATGAGGAATAAGGGATTCCTCCAAAAGAAGCAAGGAGGCTATTACCAAAGAAAAGGTAATGGATGCTAGAAAGCCAAGAACAATCAATTAGTGTCCATTACATTTTAGTGTCTCAGGTTTTTCCTCTATAAAATGTGAATTACAGTATCTACATTGCCAGATTGTTTGGAGAACGACTTCATATAATATAGTCACGTGACCAGCAGGTGCAGTGGGAGGTGATTGATTGATGATACATGATGCTATTAATTATGCCAACACCTACAGCAAGAAAGTGGTGCTGGGGGAAAAAGACCCTGAATTTAGAATTAGAAAACCTGGGTTTGAATCTGGCTCTGCCACTTTCAAGGTTTGAAGCCTTCAGCAAGTCTGTTAATTTTCCCTGACACTTAGTTTTTCCTCCTATGAAATGGGGATAATTACCCACATGAGGTACTGACCTCATAGTTGTGAGCTTTAAGCACATAAGGGATTCTTAACTTCTTGCTTTGTGCCTGAGGCTGGACTTTTATATAGATACAGGCAGATCTCCTTTTATTGCACTTTGCAAACTTTTTTTTTTTTAACACATTGAAGGTATGGCAGCTCTGCCTTGTCAGATAGTGGTTAGCATTTTTAGCAGTAAAGTAGTAATTAAGGTACATAGATCGTTTCTTTAGACACAATGCTGTTGCACACTTAGTAACTACTCTCTAGTATAAACAGAACTTTTACATGCACTGGGAAACCCCAAAATTCAGGTGACCAGCTTCATATTTGCTTTGTTGCAGTTGTCTAAACCACACCCACAGTATATCTGAGGTCTGCCTGTGCTGAATTCCACTGAGGTTGGGAGTTGAGAATGGATGGGGGAGAACCTAGTTTGCCTTGTTTACTGCTCTGTGTCCCAGGGCCTAGAATATTCTAGACATAGGTACTGGATAAATATTAAATGGATGAAAGACAAACTTGACATTCAAGGAAAGCCTTACCTCAAAGGAGTGACTCTGATGCAAATTGCAAGGGCCTAGGACAGGTGAGGGTAGAGAACCATTTGTCCTTTAAGTGCTTCTCAGTCATGAAGTTGGCTCAGCTCTGCCAAGTAGATTCAGTTTTGAGCACTGACATCACAGACAGTGCCTGTGATCAAAGACTTAGAGGAAACTGATGCCTGAAGATGATCTCAGTCCAGATTCCTTAGACCGCCATCCACCACCCAAAGCTATTCAGCCCTGGCTCTTGCCACATTCTTTTCTGCGTTCACATTCTTTTTTTTCTCCCTCCTGCTCTGATCCCTAGCCATCTGAATGACATGTAGTTCCTGACTGCTTTACTCCACTCCCACCTCTTCAACCCGGAAACTATTGGGCTAACTCCTAGCCTTTTAGCTTTCAGCGTAAATGCCACTTCTTCCAGGAAGTCTTCCTTGATCTACAATCCTGAGACTGGTGTACTTGACCCTCCTCATTCTTGCCGGCACCCTGTACTCACCCCAGGGTTGGTTCTTACCACTCTGTATTATAACCTTCTATTTATTTTTCATTTTCCACAAGCTTAGACCTGCGCTCCATGAGGACTGGCCTTGGTCCTTCTCACGTCCTCAGTGCCTAACCAAGGGCCTGGCCCCTGGTAGAAACTCAGTGAATATTTGTTGAGGGAAGGAATACATTAATAGGGTACTAAAAACCAGCATTTGTGAAAGATTCTGAGAGTGCAGTAGCTGAAATACTCCAAATACCTCAGAGGCCATTGTCTCTGTAAGATGTTACCCTTTATGATGTTTTTTCTGAAGTAATTTTTTCATGGTTGTCAGGCAGTAATTTTAGAACGAAATAATTACAGGCTGCCTCCAGCTCTGTGCTGCCAGGCTTCTCCTGGTTCTCAGCCCTCTCTTTCCCGGGACTACCAACCCACCACACCCTCTCCTTTCCCTCTGATTAACCACACTTACCCTTTTGTATACAGAGAATAGAAGTATTTAACTTTTAACTTTAAAGTATGCCTTTACTATATGCCTTCAACAGCTGCCAGGGCCTAGAGGGCAGGGGCATCCCACCTTTCTCCACACAGAACTCCAGAAACTTCTCTGCGCAGAGAAGGCAGGTGTGTCCCAGAGGAGATAGTGACTGGGGCAGCTTTGGGCTCTGTAGGCCCGTAAGTGCAAGCGGCAGCCAATAGCAAAGTCTGAGAGTCCTTCATTCCCTACCCCAAATCTACCTCACTGCACTGTGCTGCTGACTTTCTCTCCACTACCCCAGCCATCCCCAGTGCTATCCAGGACCACAGCATCCTGGTGGACTTTCAGCCAAGGGGCTGGAACTGTGCAGGACAGAGGGACCTCTTGGATGTGGCTTGGGAAGTGATTCAAAGGAAGGCCAAATGTGGGATCTCCCAGACTTTTTTCCAAGACACAAAAATAGTATGATGTAGAACATCTGCAAAGGTTTTTGTTCTTCCAACTCAGTTGTGACTGATACACCTTCTATAAGTGCCTTTCTTATTTGTTGACTTGTTTGTTGCCTGTCTCCCCCGCCCCACCCCCAGGACATAAGGTCCGTGGTGGTGGGTGGTGGTGGGTGGTGGTGGTGGGGCAGAGACTTTGTCTCATTCACTGCCTTACCCTCTACACTCAGAACAGGGCACATACCAGGCATGCAGTAAATATTTCTTTTCTTTCTCCCCCGTTTTTTTTTTTTTTTTTGCTTTTTAGGGCCACACCTTCAGCATATGGAATTTCCCGGGCTATGGACTGAACTGGAGCTGCAGCTGCTGGCCTGTAGCACAGCCACAGCAATGCAGGATCCAGGCCGCATCTGTGACCCACACTGCAGCTCACGGCAATGCTGGATCCTTAACCTACTGAGTGAGGCTAGGGATTGAACCCGAATCCTCATGGATACTAGTCAGGTTCATAACCCACCGAACTACAACAGGAACTACTCTCCCCCCCCCCCCCCCCCCAGTAAATATTTCTTGACTGAGCGAATGGGCTCAGGCCGTGAAACAGTAGAAAACTCCCAGCCTCCAGGGAACAGGAGGGAGCCGCCGTGAGGAAAGTGCTGACTGTACGGGTACAAAGATGAGACCGAGGACTGATGTTTATTGGTACCAGGGAAGTAGCCATTGCAACAGCAAAGTGACAGTAAGCTGCTTAGCCAGTCTTTTTCTTTTCTTGAAATCTGGGTGTCAGTAAATCATGGGCAAGTCCAACAGTTCTGGACTGCGTGGCCAACCTCACAATTCTGGCTGGGGCACCATGGAATCCCTGGGTCTGGAACAGAGTCCTGGGGAGCGATGCAAGCAGCCCAGGGGTGCCTCCATCATCTCCTCTGCTGGTCAGGTCGCAGTCTGGAATAGCATCTGTTTGCGGGGGAGTGGCAAATGGCACAGCTTGCATTTGAACTTGCTCTTTTCCTGAAGCGTAAACTCTATGTGGCCAGCTCATTGTCTCAGAATTTATAATCCAAGGTCTACATAGATGTTCTTGTAACCCTTGATGTCCTTAAACTTGTTGCTCCGCAGATTTGCTTGGATCTGCCTTTGGCCACTCTTGAAGGGGACAGTCTCCAGAGTGAGGCTGGCTCTTTGCTGGGGTCTGAGGAATCCAATGCTGCAGCAGAGAAAGGAGAATGTCAGAACAACTAACCCACAGCCCTTTTCTACTCCGCTGCTGGGCCTCCCCCTTTCCCGGTGTCCAGACAGGACAACACTCCCCCACCCGCGTCCGGGATAAGACAGGAGGGAGGGCTGAGTGCTCCCGGCACTCACAGGACCCTCTGCTGTTTCCTGAAGAGACCACTTCCTTCCACAGTCAGCACACAGTCTGCAACTGGCTCCGAGAGGGGGTTTGAAAATATCACCTGTATGGAGAGCGGCTGGTTCACAATGGGTGCTCCTAAAACCTGAACAGGAAAGTCCAGAGAGGAGGGAGCAGAGAATTAGTCTCACGCACACGCTGCCGCCTCCAGCTCACCAAACATCTGTGGAGGACACTGTTCCCTAGATCTGCTGCCTGAAGAGCTGGACTTCCACAGCCTGTGTTTTCCAACTATGAGTAGCTTAATGGCTTGTCATCAACATTTTAAAAAATGAAATAAAAAATGAAATAGAAGAGGATTATCAGTCTGCATCACACGAGCTATTTGTTAGGTGAAACTTTTACTTCACTTACACACGTATGGATGTTTGTGTAAAATACCACTCCTCCAGCCAGCGTATGGAAAGGTCTCATGCACTGGGAATCTCCAGGAATGTTCCCTCTGCTCTAAGGATTTCATCCGAGTGTGAAATAATCAAGAGCTCCCAAAGGATTCTCGGGCACAATTCCAGTGGATAGAATTTCCTCTGGCAGTTTTTGTCTGTTTCTTCCTCTTGCAATCCGGGTCCACCCCTTCCCCCCATCTTATCACAACTGGCTCATTTTCTTTTCACCCCCGTGTGTGAGTCAAGAGCGATGATGGATCGTTCAGGGCTCAGAGAAGGAAGCCGCCTCAGGAGACCTGGAGGCACCTCGGGACTCTCTCCCTAACAGACTCCTGCGGACTCCAGACTCCATAGACTTGCCAGGCACACACCAGCAGGGGCCACCGCAGGCTCACTCAGCAGGGTCCCGGAGGCTGCTTGGCCTGGGGGAGGTGGCCCTGGAAGGAAGGGCCCTGTGAAAGGGCCTGCTCAGAGTGTCAGAGCCAGGGGGGTCCTCGGAGGCCATCTAGTCTAATCGGATCACTGACAATTCACGACACAGAGGCCCAGGGGCTTGTCCAAGGAGGCATGGCTGGGAACTGGCAAATCAAACCCTTGCTGACCTTGGAGCCCTGCTCTTCTCCCACTCAGCACCCTCCCATCTGAGCTCATCGCCCCTCATGTTGTCCCTGGAGAGGGCCAACAGCCAGAGGAGGCACAGGAGAGGGGTCTCCGTGGCAGCTGCTCAAAGTCCACTCTTAAGGCTTTTCATGGTACAAGAGGATGGAGACCTTGTCCAGTGTTTCCAGATAAACCTCCTGCTCCTAGTGGGGAGGTGCCTGGAGGCACCAGAAGAGGCAGGGGCTGCTCCCCTGAGCGAGCCCCCGGAGGGCTCCACCCCCGCCCAGCCGGCCCCAAGGAGCCCTCAGGCCACACGCAGGGCTCTTGCCTACATTTATCATGATGCCGGGATAGGCTAAGGTGACGATCTTGTTCACCAGGATCTTCTCGGGACTGTTCTTCTCTTCACCCAGAGCACTGATGCGGATCAGCTTGTCTGTGGACAGGTACTGGCTGTACTGGGAATAAGGGATTTTGCAGGAATGGGTCTTTGCTAGGGAGAGAACACAGGATGAGGTGAGGCTCGCTGGGAAAATCAGCTGGGTCTTCTGATCTGGGCCCCTTCTCCAGAGAGGAAGGGCCAGCGTGTGCTGTGGAGCAGGCACTTGGCTTTCAGATGGAAGGACAGAGAGGTGAAATGGCTCACCCAGTGTCATTCTACTGGTAAGTGGGTGTGCGCAGAGGCTCTCACCAAGGTCTGGTTGACTTCAGAGCTCAGGCTTTCCCCACCACCCCAGGCAAAGGACTGGAGGAGAAAGGAAAGAGAAAGAGGAAAGGAGAGGGAAGGCAGGAAGAGAAGGAGGACTCTCTGCAGGAGGGGACACTAGGAAGAACGGTGTCAAAGGGGTCTGTCCCCAAACCCTTGTTGGCTGGCTTAACCCCACTGGCATTTCCATAAGCCACTCTGTGCACACAGACTGTCCCCGTGCCCATCCCCGAGCCCTACCTTCTTCAGGAGCGAGTGTGAGGAAGGCTGTGTCCTGCCAGAACACAGGCAGGGGGCTGCCATCGTGCAGCAGGGACTGGGCACTCAGGTTCACTCTGAGGTCCTTGAACTGGAGCGACATGTTGAGCGCCAGCAGGACAAACCTTATGTCCTGGCCCATATCCGGTGGGTCCAGCAGCTGGAATTTCAGGGAGACCTGGACAACATCCCTGGGCCGAAGGGAAGGCGTAGCCAGGCTCCGAGGACTGTCCCTCGGTGGCAGGGACCCGGAAGGTTGCGAGTCTGCTCGGAGGGAGCCTTGGGGCCCTCCAGCTTTCAGCTTCTGAAGAGCCTTCAGGAACACCTGCCTCTCCTGGGGGGAACCTGGAAGGGCAGAGCACAGCACTAGCTGTGGGCCAGGCTGACCCAGGGGCTGAGCCTTGGCCGAACAGCCTCAGCAAGGCTCCCCCGGCACTGCAGGGGTGTTTAAACGTTCGTTTCCAATAACAGAGGCTCCCTACTGCTCATCAGGTACTTCCTTCTTCCTTCCAATAGTTCTGGAATTGCCTCAGTGAGAAACCGCTTGTCCTTGAATCCTTGCCTCAGGACCCGCTTCTGGGCACCCCAGCCCAGATGACCTCAGAGAGGGTGGGAGTGGAGGGGACGCATGCCAGTCCCCATGGGTGTGTCCAGTGCTTGTCTCCTATCGTGTGGCTCAGACACTGGAGCTTTTCTCTGTCGGCCTCAAAGTTCCACATGGACAAACACAGACCCTGCACTTCTTGGTGCTCCCAGGAACCTCAGGTAGCCCCACACAGAGAGGTGCAATGGCTTGCCCAGCCTCATTCTACTAGTAAATGGGGGCACTGGGGCACCCGCACCACCCCTTCACTCCTGCTCAGACCCAGCCCCTCATCCTGCCTCTGGTCCTTTCGGATTGCAAACTTTTGCTTGGCTCCCAGGTCACTGAAACAGTTGGTCTCTGTTTCCAGAATCAGTCCACAGCTGACTGACTTGGCCGCCCTTTGCCCCTGCTGGCTTGGGTCAGAAGACCCTGCCAGGTCCCCACCTCTCAGAACCATCCTCTGCACAGGGTGGGTGTGGGCGTGAACATCTGGGTTCACATCAGCCTTGGTGCTGGCTCTGGTCTGGCCTGTCCACCATATGCCCAATAAAACACAATGAATTGATAACTTAAAATTAATAAATAGGAGAGAGTTGACTCAACCCACCGCTATCTTCAGGGGGAGGCTGATTTTTCAGGAAGGCAGGGCGAGGAATCCCTACACTGTGTGTGGGATGCCTGTCGTTGGCCCTGTAATCACGGAGACCCTGCTGTGGGGGCACTCACTGGCCCGCGGGACGTGGGGTGGGGTGGGCATTAGGCAGTGAGGCACTGGGGTCACCCCAACTGGGGCCTTAAAACTGAAGGGCTTGAGGAGACAGTGGGCCTGGTCCCAGCCCCCTAGGGGGGGCCACCCCAGCTGGCAGGGAGGGCCCCTGGGATGCGGATGAGGTGCCCATGGGACACGGACTCCTGCGGCGGCCTGGCTTGGTCGTACCTTCTCCGTACTTGTAGTTCTCTGTGATGTCATCCCGCTCGTTGCTCTGGATGCTCTTCGTGCTGATAAAATTGCCAACAGAACTGGTGTCCCGGTGAAGCCTCTGCTCCTTCCCTCTGAAGACCAGCCAGGACATGCAGTCAGCATTCACCATGGAAAAGGCGAAGGCAGTGTCATAGTTCAGCTCTACCTCGCCCTCCTTGATGGCTCTGACAGAGGCAGGGCCGCAGCAGTAGAGACCTGCAGGGGAACAGAGGGGCCTGGCTGGGCTGTGGCTGCTGGGCTGGCCGGGCCGGGGGCTGTTCCTGTGGGAGTGGGCCCTGCCTGTCCTCCGAGGGGCCTCACCGTTGCTCGTCTCCTGAGGCGTGGCGTCCAGCACCTGCCAGCCTCCGTATCCTTCGGGGAGGTCCCTGCGGGCCATCCAGCACTCGTTCCAGACATGGAAATTCCTGGGGGAGAAGCCAGAGGAATTGACATCAGAGGAAGCTGAGGGAGACTCTGTAGGTCTTGTGCTCCTTCTGGAGCAAGGCAGGGGACGATGCGGGATGGACAGCTGGACAGAAAGACGACAGCACACTGCAGGCCTTCAGGCCTCTGTGGGAGACAGGTGATGCCTCTTGCACCTGTGAGCCCCAGCTTGCCTGGAAAAGAGCTTTCCTCTGTTTGTGAACAGAGAGTGAAGGCTTCCAGAGCCAGCAGAAGTTAAAACCCTTCACTCTCACTCAAAAAGGCCCTTGTGGCCCTTTCCCGTGTGTGCTGGTGACTCACAGAGGCAGTCACGGCCGTTGTGTCCAGAAGTGAGACCCCCCCAGGCCTCCTGTGGTCCAAGCCATAGGCTGAGTCTTAAATGGGGAGGTGCCAAAGAGGAAACCGCCCGCCGGCCCCAAGGCAGGGATAAATGACGATTCTAAATTCAGAAAATCCAGAAATTTTCACAACCTTGTAAATCAACTATACTTCAATCAAACTATAAAAAACAGGAGTTCCCGTTGTGGTGCAGTGGAAACGAATCCGATGAGGAACGATGAGGTTGTGAGTTTGATCCCTGGCCTCGCTCAGTGGGTTAAGGATCCGGCATTGTTGTGAGCTGTGGTGTAGGTTGCAGACGAGGCTCGGATCCCGTGTTGCTGTGGCTGTGGTGTAGCCCGGCAGCTATAGCTCTGATTAGACCCCTAGCCTGGGAACCTCCATATGCCGCAGCCTAAAAAGCAAAAACAAACAAACAAAACCATAAAAAACATAAAAGAATAAATTCAGAAAATCATTGAATTTGTGTTCAGCTGCCTCCCAGCTGCCTCCTGTAGGGTGGGGGATACTCAGCCCCAGGTCTATTGGAAAGGGCGGCACGGAGGGCAGTAAGGTCGCAGGCACAGTCCTGCCCTGCTTCCTGCCGGTAGGGTTTGCCCTAGAAAGAGAAGTTGTCTCTCACCAGACAGTGTCTTTCTTCTTATTCTCCAAAATCCTGCCCGTGTTGTCATAATACTCATCTATGATCAGGTTTCCGTCTGTGTCGTGGCCAGAGTCAAAGTTGGTGATCACGCGGGTGGGGATCCCCAGGCACCTCATCACTGCAGGAAGGGCAGAGAAATCTCCTGTGGGCTGTGGGTCCCTGGACTTAGGGCCCTGGGCTCAGGAAACTTACGCATCTGACACCTGCAGCACCAGGATGGGGCCCTGGGTTGACGACACATCCAACCTCCCTTCCCGTCTTCCTGAGCTCCTCTCCCTGGGGCTCGGCCAAGAGAGCATCTGGCAAGTTTGGGGTTCCCCTGGCCCGGCCAGCTGGGTGAGAGAGGCATGCCTCCTGCAAGACTAGGCACTCTGACATGTCTCACTTCTCTTTTGGCCATAAGTCTCCATCTTTCCATCTCCCAACTATGTAGCTGGACTTTCTTCCCTCACGTGGTAAGGATTAAGACCAGCAGATTCTTAGGCAATGAGTCCTGCCACTTGGGTAACCCCTTCTCTGTGGGTGTATTGGCTGGAAAGCTTAGCAAGGAAAGTATCACAGATCTAGCCAGGAAGGGAAGGAAACTGTATAACAAAAGGCTAGAAAAGTAAGAGTCTGTACCGAATGAAGAAATTCTTGAAAGGAAGTCGAATGTTGTCTTTATTCCTGAGCAGGCATCTCTCCCCTTAGCCACCCAGCTTCGCTTCTTTGCCTTCTGCCATATTTTTCCCCCAATTCTGCACTCTCTTAAGAACAGCAATATGATCTAGCCTATCCCACCACCGATGCCCTGGGGACCCCTGACCCTTCAAGTCCAAGGGTGACAGCCTTCGATAATAATGATAATGATAACCACAGACTTAGCCATCCAGGCGCTAAGTGTTGCACATATTCTGTGCTCAGGACAACTCTACACAGAAGCTGCTAGTATTCCCGTTTTATAGATGAAGACTCATAGGCTAAGAAAACCTACTACCTTGACTACAGCCACACAGCTGGGAAGCAGCAAGCTTTGCTGCTAAGTGTGTACTCAACTCTGAGCCTGCCTCCCACAGATGCACACAGTTCAGCGTTCTAGTATTTTCACCTTGTTGTGCATCCCATGTATTTTTCCCATGTTATCAAATATTGCCAAAAGCAAGATTTCTAGCAGTGTTATTTTTAGATATTTGGTCAGGTCCTCATTTTTCCCCTGGTACAAATGCTATGAGAGACATCTCTGTAGATCATTTTCTATTTTTCCCTCTTGGAAAAGATTCTAAGAGGTTAAAGGACTGAGTCAAAAAAGATGGATATTTTTAAGGGTTCTTTAAAATAACTACCGTGATTTTTAAAATGTTTATAATTTGTAGTTTAGATACTCATACAAAACACATTAATTGCTTATAGATCTTAGCTAGGTTCGTTTTTCTACGTTGGCACTAAGCCACTTCAGGCCAGGGGTGGGAACACACCCCTGGATGCAGCCCAAGAAGGGGAGGAGAGCAGCCCACGGGGCGGTCATGTGCCTCCTCGGAGCAGCAGGTCTGCACAGGGCCAGGGAACGAGGGCAGGGAGTGAGCAGAGCTGACAGTGGATTGTAGGTGGAGGTGACCTCCCTTGAGGGGAGGGTGAAGGTGGCAAAAGCTGCCGCTGAAGGAACAGGAGACAGGACTGAGGCAAGAGCATGCCAGTGACTCAGGAGCATTGTGTGGGCCCATTTATGCTAATTACAGTGAGGAGGGTGGATACCACTTAGGATAAGAGCACATGCCAAGGAGATGGGCAGGGAGAGCAGGGAGCAAGCCTTCAATCTTCACCCTGATTGATGAATTCGTGAATGGCCACTTGAAGCGTTGAGTAGTGGTGTCCACTCCTGCTAGACATGCCCGGATGGGCACTTTCCCACCCGAGCACAGATCATTGATCTCATGGCACTCGAAGTTCTTGGCTAGACGTGGCACAGGATGTGTAATGATTTGTTTATAAGCCTGTCTTCCTGAGGGCAGGGATTATGTAATATCCATCTTTATTGTTCTATAGCCATTAACAAGACAAAGCCAGGCCTATTTTGCAGATATGTGGTGTCTCTTTGCGGGATGGGTGAATGAATGTGCTGTGAACCTTGTGTCCATTCTGGCTGGTTCTGACGTCAGCACAGCACTGTCATAATGGCTGTGCACTGTGCTGTGGGTACCATGTTTGACTGTCAGGAGAACTTGGAGTGGTGATGGATTTGCACTGATCCATTCTTACTCCTTCTTCATCGTGGCTTGTGAGAGGACTAGAAAGAGGAGCCACAGCTGTCACAATAAGGCCACAGAGGGACAAGAATGGCTTCTTACATTGGGAGGAGGCTTTAGCTTCAGTATCACGTGAAGGGAGCTAACAGCGTTCAGATCTGCACAGCTGCGCACATACATGTTTCCTGGGGTCTTGCTCCCTCTGCCCTGTTTGCTCAGCCCTCTGCAAAGAGCTCATCCTGTATCGTGGCTTCATCTCTCACTCTGTGCCCAAGAGTCCTGAATTTGAATCTTTTGCCCACGTGGAGACCTTGCTGTCATCAAGCACATCCCCAGCTGAGCTTGTCTTTTGTTTTTCTCAAGTTGCCTTGCCAGTCAATGACATCATCATCTCATAGGTGCAAGGCATGGTGCCAAGCACTGCCCAGGCATAATCTCACTTAATCCTCTCCACAACCCTGTGATCATTCCAACTTCAAAGAGGAAAAACCTGAAGTTTAGAGAGGTTGAGGTCACATGATAGAAAGAGGAATGCCAAGGCAGAATTTAAACCCTCGTTTCTCTGATCTCAAAGCTCCAGTGCTTTTAACTACAAGCCACAGCACTGCAACTTCACTAAACAAGGCAGCAACACCTCATTCTCAGTGTGCCTTCCTCTATGAAGTTTTCACTGATTACTCTGTGCTACACTCATCTGCCTTGTCGTGTCTTACTTAATTCCAATCACCAGTGCCACACACTGAATCCCTGGATGAAGCCCTCTCTGATTTCACGGATTCATCTCATCTTGTCAGCCAGATTACAAATCCCACCTAGAATAGGGCTCAGATCAAATACTTTACTTGGAATTCTTCATTTCTAGCCCAGTGCTGGCCAGAGTAGATGCTCGTTGAATTTGTGTTGAAGAAAGCTTTTTTGTTTTTGTTTTTTTGTCTTTTTAGTGTCGCACCCATGGCATAGGCAAGTTCTCAGGCTAGGGGTCAAATCGCAGCTGTAGATGCTGACCTACTTCATAGCCACAGCAGTGCAGGATCTGAGCCGCATCTGTGACCTACAGCACAACTCATGGCAAGACCAGATTCTTAACCCACTGAGTGAGGCCAGGGATCGAACTCACATCCTCATGGATACTAGTTGGGCTTGTTACTGCTGAGCCACGATGGCAACTCTGAAGGCAGTTTTCTTTTACTTTTTTCTTTTGTTTGGCTGCACTCATGGCATATGGACATTATTGGGCCAAAGACTGAATCCAAGCCACAGCTGTGACCTACTTTGCAGCTGTGGCAACACTGGATCCTTTAACCTACTGCACTGGGCCAGGGATCAAATCCACACCTCCAAGCTGCTGCAGTCAGATTCTTAACACATTGCATCACACTGGGAACTCCAAAGATAGTTTTCTTGAACCTCACTTCTGCAGACCATCAGTCCTGATGACTCACAGTTTGACCTGAAACTTGGGTGACTATTTCATTGATAATTTTGTGAGAGCTGAGTCCCTTGTAAAAGATAACCCCCACAGGGCCTGTGTGTTTGTGTGTGTGCACACGCATGCATGCACATTCACACAGTGATTCTTGGATAAAAGTGGTCAAGATCTCAGAGTCAGAAAGGATTGCAGAGTTCCCTAGGTATGTTACACCACCCCATCCTTCTGGCATCAATTACTTTGTCTCTTCTCTCAGCCATTTGGCACTCATTCAGTGACAAATGTCAAGGCCCCATGGTGAACCAGGCAGTGGCTTAGATGCTTATACAAAGATGAAAGATGGTCCTGCCTTCAAGAAGCACAGCCTCTCTTCTGACCATGATGGACACCACCCTGATGGTGTATTAAAACATGGAGTCTGTTTCAGGACTGGCTGTGAAGGCTTCTCACCAGTTCTTCCCTCCTCTGTCCCATGTGGAAATGTGCCTCCAATTTGATAAGAGAAATCAGTGCAAAATTCAAGTTCAATGTATCAAAATGCATTCGGTCAGCCTTGCCACCACACTTGCATGGCTTATACTGAAGAACAGAGTCAAAGCCTTAGCTAATAGAGTCAAAGTAATTGCATTTAAATGTGATGATTTTTAACATCTTTTAATTTCTCCCTGGATGTGTTAAGCGTGCAAATGGTAAACGTATCACTTCCTGTTCCTCCTCTCATGCCATTAATAGTCCCTTATAACCGAGGTGGTTATATTGCCTTTGTTTTTCAGATGTGCCGTCACAAAGTCACATTTGAATAGCTCTCTCATCTCCAATGACAATGAAACCTAAAAATTCTCTAAAAAATAAAGTCTATTTTAAAAAATTACCAAGCAGGTAAAAGGGTTTGTAAAGAAGCTGGAAAATATGACTCATAATGAGAAAAAATGCTTATAGAACTAGATCCACAAATGACAGATATAGAGGAATTAGCTGACAAGGACCTTAACACAGCTATTTTAAATATTATCAATATACTCAAAAGGATAGAAACATAATAAGAGAGATGGGTGATAGAAAAAAGACCCAATGAAACTTCTAAAGTTGAAAAAGATAATATGTAATACCCAGGGTGTGCTGGGTAAATGGCAGTGGCTAGCATCGTTCATGCAAGAGTATGTAGCCTAGTGGTTACAGCCAGCCATTCCTGGCCGTGAGACCAACTCTGCCACTCAATTTCCTCACCTGTGACATGGAGACAATGATAGAACAGACCTTAAAAGGTCATTTGGGGACTCCAACAAGGTGGTCCTAGTTAGAACTTAACTGAACTCTCACTGTAGCCCGGCATTATTCTAAGCATTCTCCATGTGTGAACTCACTCAGCCCTTTCGATAACCTTTTCGGTGGGTGCTATCAATTTCCCCACCAGAGGTCTGAGGAAACTCAGGCACAAGTTAAATGACTGGCCCAAGGTTACTCAGCCGATTAATGGCAGTGTCATATTTGAACCAAAGCAGTCTACCTCTCGAGTCTACATCCTTCACTACTACGCTATACTGGCACCAAGGAAATCCCCAGTAAATGTCAGCTATTATTAAATAATAACAATAATAATTATTTAAAAAAAACAGGCTTTGGCCACTATATTGGGTTAAGGATTTGGCTAAATCCTTGACTTTTACTGGAGAATTGAGGCTGGGTCATACCCATCTTTGTATCCAAGGTTTTTAGAAGCCCAGAGCCTAGCATAGGATTAGGACGCGATACATTTTGTTGATGAATGAATGAATTTTTCAAACTGATAGACATATTTATTCAGCACGGTAGCCCTGTTGGGGAAGGCCTGTGTGGATTAAGCTGCAGGTGGACCAGACCATGCTTGACACACTTTGCACAACCCTTTGCTTCCCAGGTCACTAAAGGGCCATGATTCTCATAAACATTTTAATCAGTCTGCTTTCATTTCATAGTCTCTACTTACTGGCTCCACCTCTCTCATCACCCGGTTCCAGACAACCACACCCAAACCCCTGGCCCTCTCCGTTTTATACACACGCACCTGGCCCATTAAACTCTAGGCTTTTCCAGGCCCAGGAAGCCTCGCTCTCTGTCACAAACAAGATCAATTCATTCCCTGCCTTCAGTCCTGGGCCTGCTCCCCGGATAACTCAGACACCCTGGTTCACCCATGAACCTGTGACTCTGGGCATCGAAGCTGTTAAACTCCTGCTTCCTTACCCCTGGGCTATGAAATCCTCTAACTCCAGATGGGGCTCTGCAGCTGCAGAGGAGGAGGAGTTCAGGACTCCCCCTTGCCAACCTGCGTGAAGTCACCTCTGTGGGTGTTGACAGAAACCTCCTGGTGCCCTTGGGTAGAGGGCTGGCACCTGCTGCTTTGCACCTGGGCTCCACAGGCAGGCTTCCTCCGAGAGCCTGGAGACGGGTCCAGCACACACACAGACACAGACAGCACCAGCCTTTGCATACAGGGAATTTCTACACTAAAGGCCTGAGCCCTCACTAAACACCAAGTTGTGGGCAGGTCTGGCTTCCCCAGACTGGACTAGAGTCCTGTGAGTTAAAGCCGTACCTGGCCTCTTTCCCCAGCCAGAAAGAATAAACTTCCTGGTTGTGACCCAAGTCAGGTGCACAGATCTGCATGTCAGGAGGCTGAGAGCCAGCCTAGGCATGGGGTGCAAGGTGAGGGCCAGGAGCAAGTTTGGCCCTGGGTAAGGCAGAAAGCCTCTTCCGGCAGCCTCCAGCATGTAACTCACTTCCGGTGTTACCTCCCTCAATTCTCACCTTTTGCATCCTCCTCTTGCCACCTGCAAACCAATTTCCATTTGTCTTCTTTCCCAGTACGTGTTTTTAGGCTTTTAGGGAGCATTTGCTCCCCATCTGAAAAGCTGCCCTGTCGTCCCCCATCCTCTGACTCCCTGGGCTGAGTCGGGCCTCCAGGCCTGCTGAACACGTGACAACTGCTGATTCAAGGTCATGGTACTTTGGCTGCCATCTTGCTCTGGCCCCTCGGCCCATACCCCTGCTCAGATGCACATTTCCCTCCCATGGATGCATCTTCATCAAGCCCATTCTCTGGACTCAGAAAGGGCACCAGTCAGTTTGTAAGTTTTCTAATTACTTGGACTCTCATCTCAGTCCTATCTTGGACCTGCACAATTCCCAGCCAGGCTCTTAGGAGTATTCTGTCGGGTTGTCCAAGTACAGAGGAAGGGAAGGGCGCCAGGTTCTGAGAAGTGTGTGATTTCCACCTTGGAGCCATCCTCTGAAATAAGCCCAGCTGTGTGAAGCCTGAGGTCAGGGATGAGACATTTTGCTCCCTTGCCAAAGCCCCTTGCTGGAAGCTGTGTGAAATCCCTGGGACAAGGATGACTCAGAGGGCTGAGACACGAGCAGCTGCACTTTCCTTTTTTTTCCATGAGACCCTTTCCCCTCCCTACCTGTGCACATGACAGCAGCGAAGACCCAGCACTGCCCGTAGCGCACTGGCTGGCAGCCCGTGGCGTGCCACTGCTTCAGGATGGCCACGCTGCCTGTCCACTCTGCAGGGTTGACGCCGTCTGAGTAATTCTCACTCCAGTTTCCATTGAGCACCCCGTTGTCGTCGTTGCTATTGATCTGAAGAGAAGCCATATATAGAAGCATGAGAATCAGTCTTTTCCTTAACAAGATGTGAGGCGTGGGTTGCCTTGTGAGGCCCCTGGGCCTGAGACATGGGAGGTTTCGATCCCATTTTAACCTTCCAGGTGTGCTGGAGAAGGGGTTAGGTGGGAAGCCAGCTATTCTGACTTGTGTGCCACTGTTACTTAGTTTATTATTCCATCCTCTTGATTCTTCTTTCCCCAATCCCTGCAAAGCCAGAGCTTGCCTCTAAGAGCTTTTGAAAATATGGCCGAGCAAAAAAAACCAAAAAACAAAAAAAAACACACAAAAAAGCAAACAAAAAAAAAACCTTAAGAACAGCAAGACCATTTCCCAAACCAGAGCCACACTCAGTCTTTCCCCAAAACGTCCAGTTTACAATTAAGAGAGGTGATGGCTCCCACCCAGCTATTTCAGAGCTTGCTTGAGGGAAGCTTTTACCCACATTCTGTCATCAGTCTCTTCTAAAACTTTACCAGAGGCCCCCTGCCTCTCAATTCTTCAGTCCCCTGTTGCAAGCGAGGGGCAACCCCGAGTGGGCAGGGCCCCCGCAAGCCCGCCCCCTCCCTGGACACGCCCTGCTGGGCAGAGCCAGGGCCAAGCTCACCATGGCACACACGACCCTGCTGATGTAGACGGGGCTGCCCCGCAGGGCACAGTCTGTGGCTGGGTCGATCTGGAAGTTCAGGCTCTTGGCTAGCAGCTCCAGGCAGATGTCTACGATGTTCTCCTCAAACTGCGAGGGGAGGTAGAGAGGCAAGGCATGGGTGTTTGCACACGTGGATGTGGAAAGAAATACACGACCCACCCCACTCAGCTCTCCAGTGGAGTGTATCCGTGGAATATGAGCCCATTGGAAGGAAACTGTCCAGCGGCACAGGTGTGGAGCCTCTTAGGCAGGTCAGGGTCTTAAAACTCTGGGTTCACAACTTGCCCTGTTGGTATGTCCTGCTTGTCAAATTCCTGAGTTTTTTTCCCAGTGTGTCTGACTGGCTGAAAAATATGTTTCTCCGTCTTCTCCCCTTTATCCTCACAGCCCTGGAGACCCTGGGATGTTCTTGCTAAAGCCACATTGCCCCATCTTCCACCCACACCTGCTGACCCAGCTCATCACTGGCGGCCAGTGCTGAGGTGATGTACCGACTTGCCACGGTGCCTGAGATTCAGTGGGGCTCTGGATTGACTCATAGCATGAGGTTTATGGAAGGTGTTCACCCAAGGCAGCCTGATTCCTTGTCCTTCAGGCTTGGCACGAATGCTACTTCCTCTGAGGCCTTCCCCAGGCCGCATCCTGGTTTATCTCCATCGCCTTGGCTACACCTCTTCCTCATCAGGCTCAGTTACAGTGATGTGGCCAAGGTCTGTTCTCCCTGCCTGAATGGGTGCTGTGTCTCTCTCCTGCACTTCTCGCAACTATGCACCCAGACCTGGCACATATTAGGGACTCTGTGCCTCTTTGCTGAATGAGAATAATGATTGCATTTATTTCCGTGGAACACTGGGCAATAAACAGGATTAAGAAGCTTCTTTGAACCATCTTCTCCAGGGGACAGTTTGATCAGTTCACTGTTATGCTTTAAAAGGTTCAGTGGGGGAGTAGTTCCTGCTGTGGCGTGGTGGGTTAAGAATCTGACTGCAGTGGCTGGGGTCACTGCAGAGGCGCAAGTTCGATCCCCAGCCAGCTCTCCTGAGCAGCACAATGGTTTAAAGGATCCAGTGTTGCCACAGCTGCAACAACTGCAGCTCAGATTCAGTCCCTGGCCTGGGAACAACTATATGCCACCGGTACAATAAAATAAAATAGTGCCGATGGTCTGCAGAATCAAAGCTCTAATCTCCTCTGCAAGGCACGTAAAACCCTCCCTGATCCGGCCCCTTCTACCTCTCCTGCCTTGTGTCTCCACCCCCCCGCCTCACCGTTTTTTGCTCAGGCAGCACCAGATTCCTGGGAACCCTGCAGCAGGCCAAACCGTTACTCACCTTTTTGTCTCACGCTTCCCTCTGTCTAGGATATTTTCCCCACGTTCCTTTACTTGGCTCACTCAGCTCGAGTTTCTCTCCTGGGGTTCTCTCCGCCCAACCCCGCGCTCTTCCTCCAGGCTCCCAGAATGCCCTGTGCCTGGCTCTCAATCTTCACATAGCCTACTGCACGATAAGTGACTTACTTAAGGGACCAAGTCCCCACTTCACTGGGGGCTCAGGGACTGTATTTTATTTGTTTTCATGCCTCTAGCACCCAGCACCCTTCCTGGCACTGAGCTGGGCACTGGGTTTCAGAGGGCACCTGCTGTGGGCTGAGCTTTAAGTAGGAGGTGGGCTTTCAGGAAGGTGGGAGTTGCAGAGCACTGCAGGTAATATGATTCTGTTTTTTACAAACAAGATCATGTGTTTTAAAATATGTGTAGAAAACAAAATGTGGAAGAGCACACATTTTGCTGGTGACAGGGCTTAGAACAACTTTAACTTCTAGGCACCCATTTTTATAATGTTCATCTGTAAAGTTTTTAAAGCAATTATGTGTTAGTTCAGTAATGAAAAAGATACACAATGAGAACAAATAACTGAAGAGGCAATCGTGATGGGGCGAGAGATGCACCGTTTTACATCAGCCCTGCTCCTGGCTGAGATGTTCAGGGGACAAGTTTTCCTCAGTGTGACAGAACTGACCTTAGGGTCTGTCACCTGGGGTTGTGAGCATGAAGTGAGTGTGGCAACTGGGGCCTCCTGGAAGCACAGTTAACAAAAAGCCAGGTGCCATATGGCCACTGTCACTGTGGGTCTCTTTATCCGCATCCTCATACTCGGTGGGATTCCTGGATGGTGACTTCAGCTGTCCTTCCTGTGTCTAAATCAGACGTGGTCAGCAAAGAACCTTCCATCTTTCTACAGCTGCTCCCCTGGCTCCCTGGGGTCACAGCTCACGTCCTCCTGGTGCCATGGAGTTCCCACGTGTTAGCAGTTTGGGGTGAGCTTCGCGTGAAGGGCACCCTCGCACCCACTCCTGCCCTCCGCTCCCTGTGAGTCCAGGGCTGGAAGGTGCCTGCGCAGGGCTGAGACTCACCTGTCCGTAGTTCCAGGGGCAGGGCCGGATCCAGTTCTTGTTCCCCTGGTAGATGAAGCCGTAATCATTCACGACGTACTCCTGCCTCTGAGGCTCACTGTCCAAGTAGACAGCATCCCCTGGGAATCACAGAGGAGGACCCCGCACAGAAAAGTCACGTTGCTCTTCCCGCCCCGTTCCCAGCCACCAAAGGCCCAGCCCTGTGGTAGCTCAGCTCTGGGGAGAGAACGGGGTGACACCAAGGGGAGCACAAGGGAGGGGTCTTGGGGAGATCCACCTTCCCCCCCATCGACGCTAGCAACAGGCTCAATATGAACATGAGGCAGAAGTAAAAATCTACCCCCAGTGGAATTTCTTGGTTTGGGCCTCTGCCTCAAAGCCCACCAGACCCACTCTTTACTCCCAACCATCCCTGCCTTCTCCCTGCTCTCTCCACTGGCTCCTCGCTCCTTCTGCCCACACTATCTGCCCTCTATGGAACCCCCTGCCTTCAAGCAGATTGAGAGGATGGGACTTGTCGGACAGGTGGTGCTGGGATGTTCTCTGTAGTTTTGTTTGTCTAAGACAAAAGCCAGAAACAGGCCCCGTGCCCATAAAGAGGGGACTAATGGAAAACATTTGGTGCATCTAAACATTGGAGTAATTGTAGTAGTTGTTAAAGAGAATGTGCTGAGCAGTGGAAACGAATCCGACTAGGAACCATGAGGTTGTGGGTTCAATCCCTGACATCGCTCAGTGGGTTAAGGATCCGGCTTTGCCGTGAACTGTGGTGTAGGTTGCAGACACAGCTTGGATCTGGCGTTGCTGTGGCTCTGGAGTAGGAGGGCAGCAACAGCTCCGATTAGACCCTTAGCCTGGGAACCTCCATATGCCGCGAGTGCGCCCATAAAAAGACAACAGACCAAAAAAACAACCCCCCCCAAAAAAAGAATGTGCTGATAAAAAAACATGTCCAAAGTTGAACTGTTAATGAAATGAGCAAGTTAGAATTTGCTATGTATTAAATAATCCTATCTGTGGTATGTATTGTATGGTCACACACACACACATATATGCATGAATTCGCATTTGATAAAGCGTGGAACATTTTTGCAGGGCTACCCAAGAAAATCTTAACAGGATTATCTCTGGAGGATGGAATTTTGAGATTAGGATAATGTTTTACTTTTCACTTTAGACAGATCTTCCTTCCTTCCTCACTCCCTCTCTTTCTCTCCCTCTCCCTTCCTTCTTTTTCTATTCTTTTCTTCCTTATTTCTTTTCTTTCTTCCTTATTTCTTTTCTTTTTTTTGTCTTTTTGCCTTTTCTAGGGCCGCACTCTTGGCATATGGAGGTTCCCAGGCTAGGGGTCTAATCAGAGCTGTAGCCGCCAGCCTACGCCACAGCCACAGCAACGTGGGATCCAAGCCACGTCTGCGACCTACACCTACACCACAGCTCACGGCAACGCCAGATCCTTAACCCACTGAGCAAGGCCAGGGATCATGTTTCCTAGTCGAGATTCATTAACCACTGAGCCACGACGGGAACTCCCCTTTCTTCCTTATTTCGTTTCTTTCTTCCTTCCTCCCTCCCTTCCTTCCTTTCTTCCTTTTTCTTTTCATTCTCTCTTTCTGTCTTTCTTTTTTTCCTGGTTTTACCCTGAACTTCATTCCACAGATTTTCAATGCAAGGCACGTCTTATTAATCTTACAATGAAAAAAGCTCAAGTTAACTTTAGAACGTGTGATGCAGGTAGATGCTAACTGTGGTCAAACTTAACTGTAATAGTTTTCTTTTTAAGTAAAGATGACTTGGTTCCTTTTAAAATCCTAGATGAGAAAATAAATAGCAAGCTCACTCTGCCTTCCTTGGTGGTGGCTGGGCATGGAGGCTGAGTGCCTGAGATTAGGGAGGTGTGTGGGGGGCAGGGAGCGGGGGTCTGGAAATCCTTGGGCCTGGTTCTCTGTGGCACTGACAAAGGGGCAGAGGTGAGGGACCTCCACACGAGCATCCCACCTCACCTGGGCACCAGGGGTTGAAGAGCAGGATGAACTCGCCGAGCTGGTAGGCTGTGACAGGCCCCTGCAGGGACTCAATGTGAACCTTCAAGAGGTACCGACCCACGGCTGCCATGGGCGGGGCGCACAGGCTCACCTCCAGGGAGGCCGCCCCAGTGTTCTCCAGGGAGGCCATCCAGGGGCTGGGGCTGCCGTGACCTGCCAAACTGAACACAGCCCGAGTGCCCTTGGCCACGTCTGGCAGCGGTCCTGAGAGGGAAGCAGAATTGGGAGCTGAGGCCCTGTGCGGGGACCTCCCAGCCCATGCGAATCCCCCCAACACACACACAGACACACACACACAGACACACACATACACAGACACACACACACACACACACACGGCCCCTGCCAACCAGCCGTGGCCCTCACCAGTCTCAGCCACAAAGATGATGTTGTCCAGGCCAGGCTGGAAGGCCCGGTTCCTGAAGTGCAGGGTGATGTTGAAAGCCTGGCCCCGGCGCACGAGCAGGCGGTCGGACCTGATCTCCTCCGTGTGGTGCTGCAAGTTGTTCCAGGAGCTCTGGAGGTCGATGAGGGCCACCTCCAGCCCTGCCACAGGACGGCCAGGGGCAGACAACAGAGCAGGGATGTGGGGCCTGGCCCAGTCTGCCACTTACTAGTGGTGCAGACTTGGAAAGGAAACTTAGCCCCTCTGAGCCTCAGTTTCTAAGTCAGTCAAATAGAATCCATAATGCCAGCTTTACGGGGTTGGGGTTGAGGATTAAATGAGGCTCTGTTCATGCAAGCGCCTCTTTCTTGCTTCCTTCCCTGCTTCTCTGACCTTCTGGCCTCTTCTCCCATAAGGAGATACACAGTTCTCTGCCTGTATTTGACTCCTTTTGTAGGCCTGGCCTAGTCTGATTGCTTCCTTCAGCCTCGAATGTCTCCAGATTCACCCCAGCATCCATCTTCTCAGACTTCAGTTAACAGTTTCACTTGTTTGCATACCAGCCTCCAGACGTGGGAGCAAGTCCCTGGGGTCGCTGCCCCAGGTTAACTGTCCCTGGCTTAGCCGCCAGGCTTCAGGCGATCTGCTGGCTCTCTGACTACCTCTCATGCCACGTGCCCAGTGCCCTGGGAGCTGGGATGCTGAGGGCAGCCCCAGAAAGGCCCACACCCAGCCTTCTGCAGCTTCCGCTAAAACACAGGCTGACCTCACTGTTCTCCAAGTGCGCGTCCCCCAGAGGGCTCTACTTCTGACCTCTCCGTGTTTGGCCATGGTTCTGCCCTGGTCCCCGGGCACACCCTTAAATCATGGTTGGCTCCCTCATCTTCTCAGTCTGTATCCATTCATGTGTTATAAGTCCCTTCACTCCTTCCCTTAAAATGTCTGTTGTGTCCGTTGTCCATCTGTCCACATTAACATAATTCCGACCTCCTCGCCTCACTCCTAATGACCGTCACAGCCTCCATCAGGTCCCTGTGTCCTGCTTCTCCACATCATGGCCCCCACCCCGCCCCGCCTTAACACATCAGTGAATTATCTTCCCTCAAGACAATGTGATCATGCCATCCTTTTGCTTTACAAGTCCTGAGATACCCCACAGCCCACCATGCAATAGGCACTCTCCTTAACCTGACGCTTATGATCCTGCATACCTGTCCTTAATGTAGACTTACTTTCTCACCTCTCACCACTCCCAGCATGGGCCCTCTCCTCCAGCCACTCTGTCCCCAAGCGAATGGTAGCCCTACCTGTCTGTGTATTTTGATCCTATTAGAGCCACAAGTCAGAATGCTCCCTCACTATCTGATCAAATTCCACCTGTCCTCCAAGTCCTGTTTAAGACCCATCTCCTCGGGAAGCCTGCGCTAGTTGGCCCCCCCTCCTTCTCACCTCCCCCTGATCTCTGCCTCTTAATGGCATCACTCCATCACTTGTAGGGAACCTAACTGTTTAGCTGACAAGTTAATATCACGCTCATTTGTTCACTGACGTTAATAGACCTTTACTGAGAACCTACTAGTTTTAGGCTCAGCATGAGATGTTCAGATATTTTTATTTTTTTAATTTTGTAATTTTTTTTGTCTTTTTGCCTTATCTAGGGCCGCACCCGTGGCATATGGAGGTTCCCAGGCTAGGGGTCTAACAGGAGCTGTAGCTGCCGGGCTTCGCCACAGCCACAGCAATGCAGGATCCGAGCTGCGTCTGCAACCTACACCACAGCTCACGGCAAAGCCAGATCCTTAACCCACTGAGCAAGGCCAGGGATCAAAACCACAACCTCATGGTTCCTAGTTGGATTCGTTAACCACTGAGCCATGATGGGAACTCCTCAGATCTTTTTATAGTTACTTCTTTAATTTGTCTGTCTTCCACCACTGATTATAAGCCACTGAGGATAGAGATCTAGCTGTTTTGTCTCTGCTGTATCTAGACTTTAAGGAATATGAGCTAAATATTTGATAAAAATCCAAAAATGACTGATATTTGTAAATCATATATCTAAGGGACTTCTATCAAGAATGTACAGGAGTTCCTGTCATGGCGTGCAGCGGAAATGAATCCGACTAGGAATCATAAGGTTGCGGGTTTCATCCCTGGCATTGCTCAGAGGGTTAAGGATCCGGTGTTGCCGTGAGCTGTGGTGTAGGTTGCAGACGCAGCTCGGATCCCGCGTTGCTGTGGCTGTGGCAAAGGCCAGCCAGCTACAGCTCCTGTTAGACCCCTAGCCTGGGAACCTCCACATGCTGCGGGTGCGGCCCTAAAATGACAAAAAGAGGAAAAAAAAAAAAGAATGTATAAAGAACTTGACTAACTGAATAATTAAAAAACAGATCACTTAAATTAAAAATGGGCAACTAGCAAGGAGCTCCAACTGTAATGCACGGGGAACTATATCTAATTACATGTGACAAATCCATATACGTACATGTAATCGGGTCACCACATGGTGCAGTTGGAAAATCTGACAGAAATCTGTAAACCAGCTATAATGCAAAAAAAAAAAAAAAAAAAAAAAAAACCCTGAAAAAAAAAAAATGGGCAACTGATTTGAAGAGGCATTTCTCCAAAGAAGAGATGCAAAATGCCATTAAGCACAGGAAAAGATGCTCAGCATAATTAGTCATCAGGGAAATGCAAATAAGATAGCACTTCATATCCGTTAGGACAGCTATAATAAGAAAGACAGATAATAGCAGGTGTCAGTGAGGATGTGGAGAAATTGGAACACTCGTACACTGCTGATGCGATTGTCAAATGGTGCTTCCACTTTGGAAAACAGTCCTCAAAACGTTAAACACAGAGTTATTATATGTTCTAGTAATTCCTAGATAAATATACCCAAGAGAGTAAAAAAATATATGTGTTCATACAAAACCTGTACATGAATGTTGATTGCAGCGTTATTCATTATAGCCCCAAAGTGTAAATAATCTAAATATCTATCAACTGCTTAATGATGAGTAGAATATATATATAATGAATGCGTGGAATGTATAGCCATGCAATGGAATATTATTCAGCCATAAAAAGGGATGCTGAATATTCTATAACATGGATGAAACTTGAAAATGTGATGGTAAGTAAAAGAGGCCAGACACAAAAGGTTATAATTCAGTGTATATAAAATATGCAGAATAGGCATATTCATAGAAATAGAAATAGATTCGAGTTTACTAGGGGTTAGGGGTAAGAGAGGATTAGGCATGACTGCTCATGGGGTTCCTTTTTTGAGGTGATGAAAATATTTTGGAACTAGTTAGTGGTGATACTTGCAAAACTTGTGAATTTACTAAGAAAAAAAAAATCTACCGAGTTGCATACTTTAAATGGGCAAGCTCCATGGTATACACATTATACCTCAATAAAGCTCTTATAAACAAATATGAACCAAATCACCTGCACCAAAATGCCCTAGTAAATATTAAACTTCATCTTTTTAAACTTAAGTTCTTTTGATTATTGTTAACATGTACCTTTCTCCTAAACTGGTTGTTGTTTTTTGTTATTATGAAAGATATATAAGCATAACAGTCAGCACGTTGTAGGCACCAATGTTTGCTAGGTTGAATACAGTTCTCTCTCTGTCTCCTATTTTTTTTTTTTTTTCGTCTTTTAGGGCTGCCCCATGGCCTATGGAGGTTCCCAGGCTAGCGGTCGAATTGGAGCTATAGATGCCGGCCTATGCCACATCCACAGCAACGCAGGATCCGAGCCACGTCTGAGACCTACATGACAACGCTGGATCCTTAACCCACTGAGCAAGGTCAGGGATTGAACCTGTGTCCTCATGGATGCTAGTCAGGTTCATTTTCACTGAGCCACGATGGGAACTCCTCTCTTTTTTTTATATAATCACCCTGTACTTATTTCAGATTCAACCTGTACACCTGTTGAGGGCCTGTCTGTTCAAGTGCTGGGCCCTGTCCTAGGCACTGTGGGACAATTATTTCCTGGAATATTCGCCACAGCATTGAAGGGATGAACTGTCACGTCATCCACGCATGAAGGCGAGAAAACAAAGGTGTGGGGAGATTAAATGTCTTGCCCAAGATTAAACCTAGGGTAACTGGCCCAAGTCCAGTGCTCTTTACATTACCCAAGACCTGCCGCCCGCTGCTCGCCTTCACTCATGTTCTGAAAGGACATGTGACCCGCTGCCAACTTGGAAAGCACCGGGCTTTTTTCCTACTAGGAAAAGAAGCTCACTCCTTTTGGAGACCAAATGACTAGACAGAGATTGGCTAACTGGCCCTGATGCAGGTTGGGCACATGACTCAAATGACTCAACAGGTGTGGCCGCAGCACTGGGGCCAGATTTCATCCTATGGAGCCATCACGAGTCAAGTTCATCTCTGCCTAGAACACAAGGATTAGTCTTCAGGTCAAATATCAGATATTCAAATAGGAGGTACGTTTATTGCTGGGTGTATTTATTCTCCTTGATGTGAGCGGAGAATGGGGTGAATTGATAAGGGAGGTAGAAAGGAAATTATAGGAAGAACCTTTAAAATAATTGATCTTAGTATCTATGCTAGAGAGACACTCCCACAGGTGCGCCAAGTGGCAGAGGTAGGAATGTGCACTGCAGCATCGCTTGTGTAACTGAAAAATGGGAACAACCTAAATACCCATCGGTAGAAGGCTGGATAAGTGAATTAGCTATAACCATGCTCTGCAATACTATGCCAAGTGGAAAATATTGAGGTAAATCTAGAGGTACTGAACGGCGTGGATAGAGCTCCAAGACACACTGTTCGCTGGGGGAAAAAATCAAGTAGAAAAATATGATGATACCATAGATCTGTCATACAAAAAAGCCACACAAGCTTATCCTGTGCGTTACATTGAGCATACATGTGTGAATTTAAATGTGTAGATAAAAGACTGGTAACATTGGTTTCTTTGGATATGAGGCTGAGGTTAAGGAGTCAGACAGGGAGCTACAGGTTTACCTGAAATTATTGCTTTATTTTGCTCCAACTGTGTATTCCTTATATTTCTCGTGGATTTAAAATTTATAAAAATTTAAACACAAAAAATAGTGAATGAAGCTGAAGCTGTTAGATTGTAGAGCTTTTAGCGCATTCTTACAAATGGTTTCCATTCACCATTTACTCTTCATAACAGCTCTAGAGAGAGGGAGTCGATACAGAGAGAAGGGTGCTGGAACGATGAGCTCCAGATACCCCTGAGGTGGAGGAAGAAGAGAAAAATGAAGCTTCAGAGTCTAGAGCTATAAGGCAACTTCAAGATGATCTGGTCCAAGCTCCCTCACTGAGGATGGGAACCAGAGAAGTGCTTTGTTTAGTGTCAAAGGGCCAGCTACGGCAGAGAGGGCAGGGACGCTGACCCCTCATCCCTGCCCTGCCCCGTGTCACGGGACTGGGGAAGCAGGCGTGTCGCACTCAGCTATTTAGCTTTGTTTACCTGCCAGCCTCATCTCTTGGTTCTCAGGCCACCAATGAATTCTGCTCTTTCTGGGCTTTCCATTCTTTCTGCCTCTGTTCTTTATTTGCTCCTTCCTTCCTCTGAATCCACCTCCCTTTGATTTCCTATAGCCTCTCTGTTATCCTCAGCTCGGAGACCCAGCAGCCCCGTGGGCCTCGCCTACCTTGCGCCATGGTGGCTGTCTCTGGTCCCCCGGCTGCTCCCCACCGAAGAGCTGGTTGGCCTGGAGCCTCAGGAAACTGGTCCTGGAGTGTCTGCTTCCCCTTCCATCCCCAAGACTCCTGGAGACACCGAAGGCGGGGTGGCTGCTGCACTGCCACCTGCTTACTGGGCAGATCACAACTGGTTTTCTCACTTGCCTTCGGGTTTTTCTTGGCAGGGCTGCTCAGCCGAGAGGAAGTGTGGAGGCCAATGAACTGTCAGGGCCTTGTGCCATGTGGGCCTTTGGCAGCTCTTGGGCAGTGGGGCATTCCCTGGCTGGTGATGAGCTGTGGTGGGGGAGGTGAGCTGATGTGGCCTCTTGGGGGTGGTGGGGGACCGCGGCCCTGCAGGCAGGAGTAACCAGGTCCCCGGACTATGGCTCACATGAGAGCTCTCAAGCCTGGAACGCTGCTTGGCACCTGGGCCCTCTCTTTTCTCCTGAAGAGTTACTTTCTGGGCGTCAAATGCAAACAGACCCACTCTGGATCACCCTTAGTATGACTTTTTGGTATTTGTGCTTTGGTGATGATATTGTCTTGAGGGAGACCTGCTGGGTCCAAGGTGAAGCTAGAATAAAAGCAGCGGAGGGAGAAAACTTGAGAAGATTCATGGAGGGGGTTTGGAAATAGGTGAGGGTGGAAATGCCAGTAATGACTCTGATTCCAGCAAAACAAGTTCAAGTCTTTGGATAAAGAAGAACACAGATGGGAGAATAGAGACTGAAGGAGGGGGATAGGGTTCCTCATAGGGAGTGGGTAGAGGAGTTTCCACCATGGCTCAGCAAGTTGAGAATCCAATTGTTATCCGTGAGGATGTGGGTTCAATCCTTGGCCTCGCTCGGTAGGTTAAGGAACCAGCATGTAGGTCACAGACCCAGCTTGGATCCTGTGTTACTCTGGCCGTGGCGTAGGCCGGCAGCTGTAGCTCTGATTTGACCCCTAGCCCGGGAACTTCCATATGCTGCACCTGCGGCCCTAAAAAAAATAATAATAATAACAATAATATTAAGTTTACTAATTCAGTAGAAGGCATGCAAGGGGGGAGCATAAAAAATACAAATGGACATTGAAGCAGAAATAAACCCAACTTTACCAGTAATTATGGTCAATGTAAAATAACTTGTCAGTTAAATACATTTTCTGATTTGAATTTTTAAAAAAACCCAGTTCTCTGCTATAAAAAGTATCACATTTAAGAAAGATGTTAGCTTGGATATAGAGGCAGCTCAGATCTGCCGTTGCTGTGGCTGTGGTGTAGGCCGGAAGCTGCAGCTGATTCAACCCCTAGCCTGGGAACTTCCATATGCCACTAGTGCGACCCTAAAAAGAAAAAAAAAAGGTAAAAAGGGGGGTGGTTTGTTGTACACCTATAAATGTAATAAAACTCATTAAGTAATTTAAAAAAATAAAGGGGGGTGGGTGTGACCCTCGAAGCCCCTACACCCACACTGACACTACCTTTTCCTCCTGTTCCCCTTTCTCTCTGGGTCCCTAAACTTCTCTCCCCAGGAACCTCACTTACCAGCATCCGCCCTCCCTCCTGTCTTTGCCAGTCTCTGTCCCCAGCCAGCTCTCAGGGTGTGTATCTGTCACACATTCAGTTCACCATGTGACACCCCTGCACCCACCTTCGATTCGAATGGCACTCCTCCCCTGTCCCCTGCCTCCTGTGTCTCTGGTCTTGGCCATGGGGGACAGTGCCCCCCATCATTCAGGGGTGTGGGGGGGAATCTGGGGTGCCCTCATCCTTCATCTTCCTGCCCTCCCTTAGCCTCCCTTAGCTGAGTCCAATCGTGATTATCTCCTAAAACTGGCCCTGCTCCCTGTGCCCTTAGCCCTGTGTTCACTTACCTGGACGGCAACTCCTAGCCTGTCTCCTACCCATTCTTTTCCCGAATGAGTCCCCAAGGTAGGTTTTGTCAGATGCCAATGCCACGAGCTTGTTCTCTGCTTAAGATCCAACAGCAGGTAATTCCAAACTTCTCAACATCACCTTCAAAGCCCTTCAGGGTCTCTTCCCTCTCACCTGGAGTCCAGGGAGAACAAACCCCTTCCTTTCCTGGGTGGAGACCTGCACTCCAGGACCTCTGTTCTCCCATGCGTGCTTTGGTCCCTATCTTTCTGAAATCTCTCCTCATTTATCTACTTTCTGCATCCAGGCTCAAGCCTCGCCTCCCAGGAAGTCTTCCTGACATCCTCTCTGCCACACCAGGCTTAGCACCCCCCCCTTCTCATTCCCGATTAGTATTTTCGCATTCAACTCTATAAATACTTAACCTCTCTTTCCCCCAGTCCCTCTTGAGGGCAAGCTGTGTCTTATTAACATATTCCCAAGGCCTAATAATGATAGTGGCTAATAGTAAAACTACTAGTAGAACTAGCTTGTAATAGCTCTGAAAGAACTGTTTAACTTAGCTTTTCGTGTGCATTATCCCATTTAGCCTTCACACCATTATTTAATGTCTTTAACATTGTACTTCACACAGATTGGATTAAGATGGTGGAATAGAAGGACCGGAGCGCAACTTCTCTCCCAAAAAACAGCAAAACTACAACCAAATGCTGAGCAACCTTCAACCAAATGGACTGTAAACTTCCAAAAAAGATATTCTGCTCCAGAAGACAAAGTGGAGACCACATCAAGAGGTAGGAGGGGTGATTATGCAATAGAAGCAATCCCATACCTCCCGGGTTGGAAGCCCCACAGACTGGAAAGTAACTGCATCACAGAGACTCAGCTACAAGACTGAGAGTTCTGAGCCTCACGTCAAATCCCCACGCCTGGAGATCGGGCACAGGGAGAAAGAGCCCCTGGAGCATCTGGCATTGAAGGCCAGCGGGGCTTGTGTGCAGGAGCTCCACAGGACTGGTGGAAACAGAGACCCCATTCTTGAAAGGCACACACAGACTTTCATGTGCATTGGGTCTCAGGGCAAAGCAGTCTCCATAGGAATCCGGGTGGAACCTGACTGCAATTCCTGGAGGATCTCCTGGGAAAACAGGGGTGACTGTGCCTTGTTGTGGGGGAAGGGCATTGGAGGTGAAGCTCTCGGGAACATTCATCAGCCTGCATTTCTCTGGAGGGGGCCATTTCTGGGAAAATCTTGTCCCTCCCATCAGTGCTGAGAAGCCCCAGGCCAAACAACAATTCAGGTGGGATCTCAGCCCCATCCATCAGTAAACAGGCTGCCTAAAGACCCCTCAGACATACAGCCAGCCTCTAATCTCATCCAGAGACAAAGCCCCATCCATCAGAGGGAAAGGAATCAACCCCACCTACCAGTGAGTAGGCATCCCTCCCTCCCATCAGGAAGCCTACAGCAAGCCCCTTCCATACCAACTTTAGCCACAGGGGAGGCAAACACCTGAACTAAGAGAGACTACAACTCTATTGTCGACACAAAGGTCACCGCACCAAAAACCTACAAAAATGAAAAGACAGAAAACTATAACTCAGATATGGAGAAAGAAAAAAGCCCAGAAAAACAGCTCAGTGATGAGGAGATTATCAGCCTCCCAGAAAGAGACTTTAGACTGTTGATGCTGAAGATGATGCAAGGCATTGGAAATAGACTGGAGGCAAAGATTGATAATTTATAGGAAACACGGAGTAAAGAAATACAAGCTGTAAAAATTAAGCAAGAAGAGATGCAAAATACAATAACTGAAATAAAAAATTCATTAGAAGCAACCAACAGTAGAATACAGGAGGCAGAAGAACAGATCAGCGAGGTGGAGGACAGATTAGTGGAAATCACTAATGCAGAAGAGAAAAGAGATAAAAGATTGAAAAGAAATGAGCAGAGTCTTAGAGAACTCTGGGATAATGTTAAACGCACCAACATCTGTATTATAGGGGTGCCAGAGGGAGAAGAGAGAGAGAAGGGGACAGAAAAAATATTCAAGGAGATTGTAGCCAAAAACTTTCCTAATATGGGAAAGGAACCACTCACTCAAATCCAGGAAGCGCAATGAGTACCATATAAAATAAACCCAAGGAGGAACACCCTGAGACACATATTAGACAAAATGACCAAAATTAAAGACAAAGAGAAAATATTGAAAGCAGCTAGGGAAAAGAAACAAATGACATACAAGGGAACCCCAATAAGGTTATCAGCAGATTTTTCAGCTGAAACCCTGCAGGCCAGAAGGGAGTGGCGTGATATACTAAATGTGATGAAAGGGAAAAACTTCCAACCAAGATTACTTTACCCTGCAGGGCTCTCATTCAGATTTGAAGGAGAGATCAAAACCTTTACACATAAGCAAAAGCTAAGAGAGTTCTGCAACACTAAACCAGCTTACAACAAATCCTAAAGGAACTTCTCTAGGCAGAAAAGAAAAGGCCACAACCAGAAACAAAAACACCACAAATGACAAGGCCCACCAATAAAGGCATATATACAGTAAAGATACTAAATCATCCATGCACAATTATGCTACCAAAATCAGAAATCATGAGAAGAGAGCACAAATGCAGGTCACTGGAGAAGCACATGCAATTAAGAAACCAACAACTTAATACAGTCTCAGTTATATATAGACTCCTATATCAAAACTTCAGGGTAACCACAAACCAAAAATCTACAATTGATACAAAAACAAATAAGAAAAATCAACTCAAATGCAACATTAAAGATAGCCATCTTGTGAGAGGAGACAACAAGGGAATAAGGGAAGAAAAAAGAGCAACAAAAACCCCAAACAGTTAATACAATGGCAATAAGGACATATATACCAGTAATTACCTTAAATGTTAATGGACTGAATGCCCCAACCAAAAGACATAGACTAGCTGAATGGATACAAAAACAAGACCCATATATATGCTGTCTTCAAGAGACCCACTTCACTTCTAGAGACACATACAAATTGAAAGTGAGAGGATGGAAGAAAATATTCCATGCAAATGGGCATCAAAAGAAAGCCAGAGCAGCAATACTCCTATCAGACAAAATAGACTTTAAGATGAAGAACATTTTAAGAGACAAGGAAGGGCACTACATAATGATCAAAGGATCAATCCAAGGAGAAGATATAACCATTTTAAATATCCATGCACCCAACATAGGATCACCACAATATATAAGGCAGCTGCTAACAACCTTAAAAGGAGAAATCAACAAGAACACCATCATAGTGGGGGACTTTAACACCCCACTTACAGCAATGGACAGGTCATCCAGGCAGAAAATCAATAAGGAAGCACAGGCCCTGGATGAAGCATTAGATCAGATGGACTTAATAGATATTTATAGGACATTCCATCCAAAAGCAACAGAATACACATTCTTCTCAAGTGCGCATGGAACATTCTCTAAGATTGATCACATCCTGGGTAAAAAATCAAGCCTCAGTAACTGTAAGAAAATTGAAATCATTTCAAGCATCTTCTCTGACCACAATACTATACGACTGGAAATCAACAACAAGAAAAAAATGGCCAAAAATACAATTACATGGAGACTAAACAACACGCTACTAAATAACCAATGGATCACTGAAGAAATCAAAGAGGAAATGAAATTAAAAAATACCTAGAAGCAAATGACAACAAACACAAGACACTCCAAAACCTCTGGGATGCAGCAAAAGTGGTTCTAAGAGGAAAGTTTATAGCAATACAAGCCTACCTCAGGAAACAAGAAAAAGCTCAAATAAACAACCTCACTTAACATCTAAAGCAGCTAGAGAGGGAAGAACTGACAAGACCTAAAGTTAGTAGAAGAAAAGAAATCATAAAGATCAGAGCAGAAATCAACGAAACAGAAACAAAGGAAACCGTAGAAAAGATCAATGAAACTAAAAGCTGGTTCTTTGAAAAGATCAACAAAATTGAAATCATTTCAATTTTGTACTTCACATTTCAAAATTGCACTTCCCAATTTACAATGCTTTTTATTTATTTCTTCTTCTTTTTTTTTTTTTTTTTTTTGGCCTGACCTGCCACATGTGGAAGTTCCCAGGCCAGGGCTGGAACCCTGGCAGTGACATTGGCGGATCATTAACCTGCTGAGCCGTAAGGGAATTCCCCACAAAGCACTTTCTCATTTGATCCTCACAGCAACTCTCTGAGGGCAGGCGGGGCTGGCACTGCTGTTATTGTTGGTAGCATTTTGCCCCTGAGGGAGCCAGGGTCATATGGTGAGGGAGCCAGGGTCATATGGTGAAGGAGCCAGGACTTCACCCTGAAGCGTTTTGCTTTATATCATCAGGGACCCGAAAACTCCCAGCCAAGACAACTTGGGGATGACAGTCCCAGTGAACATCCTGAGGGATGGGAAGATCAGCAGTCAGGAGATGTGCGTGCTGGCCTAGTTGTGCCTCTGTTCCACAGCCAGAACACTTCTTTTGATGGTTTATCTGTGGGCATCAGTACCTGGCTGCCCTGGCCACAAGGGGTTATTAGGGATGAGGACATAGAGGCAGGGTCGCTCCACACCCTGGTCTTAGGGCACTCCGCAGCAGCGGGCATGGAACCCCAGCACCCTGGGGGGATGTCGGACCTGGAAGGGACATCATCAAAGGGCCCCTGCTTTGAGGTTGTCAGACTTGTCCAGATGAAGTGGGAAAATGAAGCCGGATAGGCTTCCCACATGAAAAAAAGAAAACGCTACACAGTACTTTCTTTAAAAGCCAATTTTTAAGTGGAGAGATAGGAAATTATTTGAAGGGTCAACTGGGAAGGCAGAGAGGGTTACCCCCTCCTCCCAGACCCCTGAGAGGACCGGTAGGAACCCTTCCCACTGTATCCCCTTCATTGACACAAGTGTCACAGCCAGGGAACTTTGTGCCACCAGACCTGCCAGAAAGGAGGGGCAATGAGTAAACAAGGGAGAACTGGCACTCAGCAGATGTAGCAAGGTTTCAGGTCTCTTGCAGGAGGGCGGGGAGCCACCCGGAACATAGCAGTGACAAGCAGTGACGGAACTCCACAGAAATGCCCAATGGCACTTATGGGGACGGGCACTGCTGGCACACAGGGTGGAGTGCAGGTGTGCAAGCTCCTGCCCTTCCTGCCCAAAGCAGCCTGTGAAAGCAAAATAAATTAAAAAACTGAGAGGAGGAAGAAGAGAGGGAGGGGAAGCAGGTGGTGAGAGGAAGCACAGGAACCTGCAGAGCCTCAGAGCGGGGAGGGGCAGCGGGCTGAAGGTCTCCTCCTGAGACCCACAGGTCGATGCTCACCTTTCCTGCATTTCTGGATTTTCTAAATTTCCTTTGATGGAGACGGGTCCATCTGTAATGATAACTTTTTAATTTTCTTATTGAGAAATAATTGAAAATCAGCTATAGTGGAAAAAATAGAAATCATTATAAAAAAAAGAGAGAAATAACTGACATATAATATCAAATAAGATTAAGGTGTGTAGGTGTTGATCTGATATGTTTAATATCTTGTGATGTGATCACCACCATGGGGTTAGCTAACACTCTTTCATGTCCCATGATTATCATTTCTTTTGTATGGTGAGCACGTTTAAGATCTGGTCTCATGGTAACTTTGAAGTATGTAATACGGCATTGTTATTGGTGATCACCATGCTGTGTGTTAGGTCTCCTGAACTTATCTTCTAATTGGAAGCTTATGTCTTTGACCAACATCTCCTGAATTCCCCTGCCTCCAGCCCCTGGTGGCCACCATTCTACTCACTTTTCTATAAGTTCAGCTTTTTTAGATTCTATATATAAGTGATATTGTTCCCAGTGAAAGTAAGGTTCTTGTCTCATTGCAGCAAGAATTCAAAAGTGAGATGGAGATCAAGGAAGTAAAGTGAGGATTTATATAAGCGAGAATATGCTCTCTTGGGGGGATACACTGAGGGTTTGGGATAGAAATGCTGTAAAATTTGGTTGTGATGATTGTTGAACACCTATAAATGTAATAAAATTCATTAAGTAATTAAAAGAAAAAAGAATACACTCTCTGAGGAAGAGCAGCAGACAGGCGAGATCTGCCCTGCCTTTCTTTGGTGCCGATTATGGGGGGCATACAAAGAAGGGGCAGAATATTCACCGGGGAAGAAGGGGTTTTCAGGGTCCTATTTCCTAATTTTCATCCAAGCTCCATCCACCTTCCCAAGGGGAGGAGGGATTTTTTTACCCTTTTTACCTTGATTGGACGTGTCGTGGGTTTGGTGCATGATGGGTACTTCTTATCTGCAAGGCTTATTTTATTGTCATGAGGGATAATGAGCAAAAGGTTTCATTCTGCATTTGACTGCTGAGGAGTCCCACTTTTCCCCACCTTTCTTTGCCTGCCTCCAGGACACTTATCGCCCAAAATGTGTGGTTTCCTATCAGTCCAGAGGTTCCTGCTTTTCTTTGCCTGCCCATGGGCCCCTGCTGTTCACAAGATGTGTGGTTTCCTGCCACCTGGTTTGTGCTCCCCTTTCTCTGCTCACATCTAGCTACCTGCCTGCTTTAACAATTCATACAGCGTTTATCTTTCTTTAATTTATCTCTCACTTAGCATAATGCCCTCAAGATCCACGCATGTTGTAGCAAATGGAAAGACTTCCTTCTTTCTCATAGGGGCTTAATATTCCATTATGTATATAGCACAGATCCATTCATCTGTTGACAGACTCGAAGATTGTTTCCAGATCTTGGCTATTGTAACTAATGCTGCATTGAACATGGGGGTGCAGATAACTCTTCAGTATAGTAATTTTGTTTCCTTCAGATATATACCCAAAAGTGAGATTGCTGGATCATATGGTAGTTCTGTTTTTAATTTTTGAGGAACCTCCAAATTGTTTTCCATACTGGCTGCACCAATTTACATTCCCACCAACAGGTCTCTTGGGTTCCCTTTTCTCCACAACTTCAACAATACTAGTTATCTCTTGTCATTTCACTGATAGCCATGTAATGACAACTTTCAAAAACACAATAAAAGGGGACAGGAGGAAGGCCAGAAAGATATGTGGCAAATACTAGCAGACATTTTTTTTTCCCCTGGGAAAGGGAAGATGTCAGTGATTTTTTTTTCTTTTTTTTTTTTTTTTCACTTTTCTATTCTTTCCAAATTATCTAGGATGAGCTCAAACGATCTAGAGAACCACAGGAAGAATACACTGTTGTGGTCTCTGCATGCCGGTGGAAAAAGAATTTTCCAGATTTAAACCAAGGTGTAGAAAAGACAAGTTTATTGAGGTAAGAGACACTGTTAGCACAGTGGACTGACTTCCTGATAATCAGGGGGAGCCGACTCTGGGCGTATGGTCATGTCTGCTTTTAGAGCCCAAAGATAAAAGAGTGACCTTGCCATACACCTGTTGATCTGCTGATTGGTTGGGGAAGAGTGGGGTCTTCTGATACACTTGCTGGTTGGTTGGGGGCATATGTTGCCCCTTTAGGGGTGGGGTAAGGATACTTTTGCCCCACTCCTCAAGTATGGGCCACATGCTTTTCCTAGTAGAAGGCAGGAAGAAGGACCTGGGGTGGGGAGGTCCTTAGGAACATTGAAACAATTACAGTGGGATTGTTAAGGGTCTGGTGATTTTTATCTCCGCCAGAGGCTTTTAGAGTCTTATTTCCTTGGAGAAGCCTTGAAGTCTCACAAACACAAAAATGGCTCCCTTTTTCGTCCTTAAACAACAAAACACGCAATAAGAAGAGAGGCTGAGGGAAATCAGCAGACCTGGAAGAGAAGAAAAGATTAGGGAGAGGGAGAGGGTGAGGGAGCGAGAAGCGGAGATGGGTTCAGGGAAAGTGAGGGCTTGTTTTGGGGGCAGCCCTCTACGTAGTGCTTCCCATTCACGCTGGGGCCGCCCTGAGTGGGCTCTGCCTTGCTGTCCCTAGGGTCTCAGGAAGGCAGCAGTTTCTGGTAGGTCCCTGCAGTGCCATAGTCACTGACCTCCCAGCACGTCCAGGTCACCCTCCCGAGACCTCTCTCCAGCCTCTGACCAGGGTTCACTAAGACAATTTAAGTGGAGAGACCCAGGATCCAGGATTCCGAGAGGCTGATTTAGAGGGGGCTCACCCTGTGCTTATTCTGTGGCTGGGGCCCTTGAGGAGAGAGAAGACCGGCGGGGCAGGGGCTCCCAGCCACACAGATGGCAGCCAGGCCCAGAGGACCAACCGGTGACTTCACAGGGACAGCAGTAGTGATGGCGTGAGATCTTAATTCTCTGTTCAGGAATTGAACCTGGGCAGCCTGGGTGAAAACAATGAATGCCAGCCACTAGACTAGCTGGGGGCTTAAAGAATTACCCTGATTCTTGCTCCCTGTGGAAAGCAAGAATGTTTCAAGGAGGTAACTATAAAAGCAGGCACAAAGTTTATTGTTAGAAACACAGTGCAACATGTGGGAGAGCACAGGGACAAACAGCCTGTTTATCTAAGCCAGAAGCAAAGCAGTGATACACACCCAAAGGAGGAGTGCACCAGGGAGGTGATTTATTTATTTATTTGTTTTTAAATTTTTTCATTATAGCTGGTTTACAGTGTTCTGTCAATTTTCTGCTGTACAGCATGGTGACCCAGTTACACATACCAGTATACAGTCTTTTTGCTCACATTGTCATGCTCCATTCGAAGTGACTAGACATAGTTCCCAGTGCTATACAGCAGCATCTCATTGCCCATCTATTCCAAAGCAGGGGGGGGATTTAAATCACTTATATAGGACAGTTCTTCCAGGTCTTTGTTTTCCTGTGGCCAATTATCTTGTTTTACTTCTCACACCTGACCAGACCCAGGGCCCTCCCCGATATGCGTGTGCATATTTTGGCCATGATGGAATACAGAGCAAACGGTTCCGGCGCAGTTATCAGGACTGATCGTGGCCTGGCGCCCCCTCCCTTTTTGACCCCATAGGAGTCTTTCTGCACATGTGTATAGTCAGGGAGGCTCAGAAGTGATTGCTGTGATCATCTTATCTTTTCTCTTCAGCAGAGCTCAGCTCCTGCCATTAACTTTCTCCTCGAAGGGTCAAAGAGGAGCAAGCCCCCATTTATTCAGCCTAACAAGTCCCAGCTGTTCTCAGCCGTGGGGCCAATCTATCTCCTACCTCACCAGTAGCAATAAGTAGCTTGTTAGCACAGAAGAAGAAACACCAGTGATAAAGCTATTTTTATAGACTCTTCCCAAGATGCGCAGAGCTTCCTTCACCTTCAGGCAGGTGGGGAAGGAGACAGAGAAGGAACGGAAAACACCACACTCCCAGGAGAAGTGAGCAAGGTGGGTCTGGAGGAGCAGGGTGGCTAGAAGGGCATCAGGAGGGGGCAGGCAAGGGGCTGGGTGACTGGAGTGCTAGAGGAGGTGGCGGTGAGGTTTAAGAAACCCGGGCTGCGGCCACGAAGATGTCCTTGTAGCCCTTGATCTCCTTAATCTCTTTGCTGCTGATGAGGACTTGCAGCTGGCGGGGTCCGGCTTTGACGGGGTAGAGGTCCAGCTGAATTTGGATGGTGTGTCCAGCCACCAGAGTCCCAAGGCTGAAAGTCAAGAAGGGCCTGTTAGAGCCGTGAGTGACTGCTGGGGTGGGTGATCTAGTTTCCCCTCTTGGTTGGTAAGCACCTCCCTGCCACTCCCCCGCCCCCAAGCTCAACCTTCCCAGAGGAGGGTGGGGGCAGGGAGGCACCATCGGGAAGACTGGAGACGGTCTCATGACCCCACGAGCCTCCTCCCCTTATAAAGCTCAGAATGAGGCAGATGGATGGCAGCGGCACTTACTCATTTGTTATCTGCCCATTGATGAGACCGCTGCCCTCCAGCACCATGGTGCAGTGGGTCAGAGCCACCGAGAGGGTATTGGTGAGTGAGACGCGGACGCTCAGGGCTTTGCCCACCTCCGCTTTCTCAGACACCTGTGTGGAGAGAAGACGGGGATATCGTGGGCAACTGTCCTCACTGTGCCCTCGGGTCAGCGACCTCACTTCCCCATCCCTCCGCTGGCTACCAGGGAGGGACTGCTTCCTTGGAGCTGAGACACTGCAGGGGAGAGGAGAACACGAGCCCTGAGTGTTCAGGGTTACCACACACCCTGGCCTGTCTTAGAAGCTTACGGTACATCCGGAAGCCACCACTACTCGGGAATTGGATCCAAGTTGAAATCTACTTCCCTCCCCACCATCTAACTCAGGATGGCAATTAGACTTCAGCTTAAGTGCCAGCTCCAATCCTTTAGTTGTGGCTGATAGGAATGCTATGTTAAGAAGGGTCTCAGGGAGTTCTCGTCGTGGCACAGCAGTTAACGAATCTGACTAGGAACCATGAGGTTGTGGATTCGATCCTTGGCCTCACTCAGTGGGTTAAGGATCCGGCGTTGCCATGAGCTGTAGTGTAGGTTGCAGACGTGGCTCGGATCCTGCATTGCTGTGGCTGTGGTGCAGGCCAGCAGCTACAGCTCTGATTAGACCCCTAGCCTGGGAATCTCCACATGCTGTGGGTGCAGCCCTAAAATGACAAAAAAAGCAAAAAAGAAATTTTAATTTTAAAAAAGGGTCTCAGGAGTTCCCATCATGGCTCCCGGAAACGAATCTGATTAGTACCTATGTGGACGTAGGTTCGATCCCTGGCCTCACTTAAGGATCCCGTTTGCCATGAGCTGTGGTGTAGGTTGCAGACACGGTTCGGATCCTGCATTGCTGCGGCTGTGGTGTAGGCTGGCAGCTACAGCTCCGATTTAACCCCTAGCCTGGGAACCTCCATATGCCATGGGTACAGCCCTAAAAAAGACAAAAAAAAAAAAAAAAATGGGGGGGTGAAGTCCTAAAGGGGAGGGGGAAGTTTCCTGGTGGTTTAGTGGTTAGGTTGCGACACTTGCACCACTGCGGCTCCAGTTCAGTGTGGGAACTGAGATCCCACATCAGGCTGCTGCAAGATGCATACAAACAAAAAACAAGCGTCCTGAGGATGATCCAGAGTCAGTGAGAGTCACGACTGATTAGTATTGTCTGACATAGCATAGGATAAGAAAGTAGTGTTGTGTGTGCCATCCATGTGCCACCAGTGGTGGCATTCTGAAGCCAAGGTCATAGCGTATGTTAATGGCAAAGCCAGAACCTGACCCAAGTGTCGCAGACCTCAGCTGGAATCTTTCCCCCACTGCTCTGTCTTCATATGCACCAGAAGACCCACTCTGAGTTTTCCCAGGTGAGTTCAGGGCATCACACGTGAGGTCTGTGTCATAGGGCAGTGCGGCCTTGGCCTTGGCCTGTGAGTGGGAGGCAGGGATTCCATCCTACTCACTTCCAGATCCCCAGTGCCTAGCACAGTGCCAGCCAAATGATGGATGTTCGTTAAATGAGAGTTGAGCTGAAATGACTCTGACCACCCAGATCATATTGGAGACATGTTCTGGCTCAACCAGAGAATCAAGGAGCAGGAAGAACACATCCTGGCTCCTCTGAAATCCAAAGAAAAGAAACAAGTCCCTTGTACTCTAATGAGGGTGCCAACATAGAGCAGGACAAAATAACTTTGGAATCCAGCGTTGTCACATATGCTTCCAGGGTCCCTTACCAACGGGAACCAATTAATAGCCTACTTGGCATCTGATGGGTTTGCATTGGATCCTGTATTAACCTGGGCTCTGAATAACAGGCAGGGTCTCACTTCAGCCCTCAGGCTTGTGTCTGCACTCGCAATTCTGACCATTGTTGGCCTCTCCCCACCACCACCACCTCAGCCTCCACGGACTCTGCCTGGAATCGCTTGCACATGCCCAGGTGAAAACTGTCAGGTGGCCAGAAGGTTTATGACGTGGAGCTGCTCAGTTCTCGTTCTGGCGGGGGTGGAGGTGCTGCCGACAGATCTACCAAGTTCAAAGTCAGGTGGGGACTCGGCAGTGGGCAAGGCTTTCATTAAGAGGGGACAATGGGGAAATGAGGCTTCAGAGGAAGGGAAACCCCGGTTATAGGAGATGGGGCTCATCTCTGCCCCGCTCTCTTTACCCTTCCTCCACCTCTGTTTGTTCCTCATGCAGTGCCCTCCCCAGCCACTCGAGCCTTTGAGCTTGAAATGTGAGGCTCACCTTTCATTTGTTTCCCTCATTCTTGTCACCCCTGTCTTATTAGCAGTCACCTTGGGAATCTGGCCTGTGGTCTCTCTCAAACCTCACACCTTTACTCTATCTTTTAGGATCTGCCTTTCTTTTCTTTTTTTTGCCTTTTTGCCTTTTTATGTAGAGCCAAACCCGCGGCATATGGAGGTTCCCAGGCTAGGGGTCTAACAGGAGCTGTAGCTGCCTGCCTTTGCCACAGCCACGGCAACGCGGGATCCAAGCCGCGTCTGTAACCTACACCACAGCTCACGGCAACGCCAGATCCTTAACCCACTGAGCAAGGCCAGGGATCGAACCTGCAACCTCATGGTTCTTAGTCGGATTCGTTAACCACTGAGCCACGAAGGGAACTCCAGGATCTGCCTTTCTTGTCTCTCTGCCTCTTGCAGAGTCACTTCCTTACTTAAAACGCCTTCATCTGCACCTCATTTCTTCCTGTGCAATCCTCTGTAAAATGTCACCTCCTCTGGGAATCCTTCCCTTTGCACAGAGCACAAGAGACCACACCACACTGCACTCTTTTTTTCTTTTTTGGCCGCACCTACAGCATATGGAAGTTCCGGGTCAGGGATCGAACCTGAGCCTCCGCAGCAACCTGAGCCGCTGCAGTCAGGTTCCTAACCCACTGCACCAGGCCAGGGATCAAACAGGTGCTGCTACAGAGGCAACACCAGGTCCTTTACCAGCTGCACCATACCATACAAGTGCACACCCGTACTGCACTCGAAACATCTGTTTGGTGTCCAAGGCAGGGACTGTATCTTGTTCACTGCTGTACCCCCGGCCCCTGGGCTCCATCTCTGTCCAGATGCCTTACCTCAATGGATAAGTGGGGAGGCTCCAGAGAGATATCTTTTAGGACCAGCATGGACCTCCCTGTCCCCTCCACCTTGGCGATGCCAGACACGCGGATCATCTTTTCATCCGTCAGCTTGTTTCTGTAATTGTTGTAGGGGAGCAGGAGCGGCCACTCTGTCACTAAGCACAGATAGCTGTCATCTTGAGTCCGGGAATGGGTCTCGGAAAGAGAGAGCGAAAGCGTGTATGTGTGAGGGAGGGGAAGATGGTTTGTGTTTGAGAGAAAAGATGTGTGTGAGTGTGTGTGTGAGAGAGAGACAGTGCTTACCCTGTCCCAGCCATTCCCCGAGGTCCCTGCTGTGTTTCACGCGATGGGACAGCATATATACCCAGTATTCAACCACCCACAACAGCAGTTTCACTGCCCGATGCGTGTGTGTGTGTGTGTACGCATGTGTATTAGGGGTGCCTTGTTCATGGCCACAAGCTCCTCGCCTTGCAGGTGCCTTTCTGGGCCTGCCTTGTACTCACCCTCCCCAAAGTCCAGGGTCAAGTGTGCTGTCTGTCTCCAGAGGGGCTCCCGGGTGCCACCGTTGTGCAGCAGGGTCTGCGCACAGAAGCGCACCACCAGTTGGATGGGCCCCCGGGGGTGGGCACTGTCTGCCACCCTCCGGGCGTGCAGCTTCAGCAGCAGGTCCTGGCCCCACTGGGGCGTCCTGGTCAGGTGGAGCTGCAGCTGTGCCGGCTGGTTCGCAAAGCCCCCAGACCCCAGCAGATCCAGGAAGGGTGACAGGGCCCTCCTGGGGCCCAGCAGTTTCCGGGAGGCCTTCATGAACACAGAGCGCTCCTCGGGGGATCCTGGCAGAAAGGAGAGCAGGACAGACGTCCATGCGGAGGGAGGGATGGAGAGGACCAGTGATTTTTCTTGGGGGAAACAAGGCTCTCAGCAACTCCCAGACCCCCTCCCGAGGCCCCAGCCACCAAAAGACCTGCCTAAGGAGACAATATGGCATCGTGGCTGAGAACACAGGGGTTGGTGCTGCCCAGGCCTGGGTGCAAACGCCTGCTCTCTCACAATCCCTTCACTCCTTGGTGCCCAGTTCTGTCATGTATGGCCCTAGGAGAGCTCCTTGCCTCACAGAGTCAGGCACAGGATAAGTGAGTTCCAGAGTATAAGCACGGGATGCTGTTCTCTGTCATCTTTGAGGAGGTGGTTAGGTGGTGGTTTTAGCGTGAGAGCCAGCCTCATGCCCCGGGGGAGGCAACACAGAGGAGATTACGGCGGCCCCCTCCCTAAGTTCCAGGGGCCCCAGGCACCTTCTGGGTACTTGTAGGAGCTGGTGATGTCCTGGCGCTGGTCTGAGCCTACCATCTTGGTGCTGATTTTCCTTCCGATGGAACTGGTTTTATGGGCCAAGATTTCCCGGGCCTGGCCATCTTCCAGCAGCCACACGACTTCATCGGCATTCACCTCGGCGTACACGAACGGGGTGTCGAAGGGCAGGTGGACCTCCCCTTCCCTGATGGCCTTCACGGAGGCAGGCCCGCAGCGGAACAGCCCTGTGCAGGGAACAGGCAGTGTGGACGGCTAACCCGGCTGCTGACACGCGGCCGTGGGAGGAAGGGAGGCAGGATGGGGAGGGGCAGTGGCATTAAGGACCCCAGTCCACGGGGTGTTCTCTAGTTCCCTTTCATTCATCTGATGCTCACAGCTACCCTGGGAAGCAACAGTCATCATCTTCATCTTCCCTACTTTGCAGGTGAGCAAACACATGACCAGTGACTCTCAGGTCACCCAACTGTCAATGGCAGAGTTAGCGCCCTGAAGCAAAGTGCCTCAGCAATGACTTTGGAAAGGGGACAAAGTGGGAAAAGCATTGCTTCTTTCTGGCCTCCTGCTCACGGGACCAGTCACCCTGATTGGATCCTCCCAGAGCCCAGACCCTTCCACAGTGTCCCCCAACTCACCGCTGCTGGTTTGCTGGGGAGTGGGGTCCAGAACCTGCCACCCGTTGTATTCTGGAGGGAGATCTTTCCGGATCATCCAGCACTCATTCCAGACATGGAAATTCCTGCAGAAAGAAGTACAGAGAAAAGGACTCACATTTTCCAAGGATTTCCCAGGTATCAGACCTATACTGAGTGCTTTATGTCATTGTTGCTTCTATTTGTTTGCATTTTATTTGGAAGTAATTTCAAGCTTATTGTAAAGTTGCAAGAATAGTACAAAGAACACCTGTGCCTCTATTGTTAGCATTTTGTCCCATTTGCTTTATCATGGCTTGCTTTCAGCGTGGATGTGGAAATTGCTGAGAATAGGGCTCTTCTTTCTCGTATAGTTATCAACCTCATACATTTAATGTCGATATCGTAATTTTATGTACTATATTGTCTATATTTCAGTTTTATCAGTTGAACTAATAATGTCCTTTTTGGCATTCTTGTCCACCCAGTCCAGGATCACACATTGCATTTGGTTGTCTAGCACCCTTGATGTCCTTTGTTGTGGAAGGCTTTGTTTCATCCCATTGACATTTTGAATACAGCCTTTCTTTCCCCCTTTCTTTCTTTCTTTCTTTCTTTCACGATTTTAATTTTTTCCCATTATAGCTGGTTTACAATGTTCTGTTCTTTCTTTCTCTTTCCCTACCTTCCACCCTTCCTGAGTGACTCATTTTGGACCTGCCTGATGTCTCATCATGATTAGAGTCAGGTTACGTGTTCACAGACAGAATTCTACATAAGCAATATGTCCTTCATAGATACACTACTGCTTTTTGAACCAGAGAGGTGGCAGCCCTTGGGGAGCTCAGAGAGGGAGAGGGCTCCAAGGACAACAGCTGGTTCTCATATAACTCCAGGTAAGACCTGGAACTGGCTGGAAAAGCAAAAACAGGAGATCGGATATGAGGTAGAGCAAAGGAAAAAGGAATCGGGGGAAGCGACTAGAGAGCCAAGAATATAGGGAGACACACATGGATATGCACACACACACACACACACACACATACACGCACATACACATGCACGCCTGCAGAGAGGGAGTGAGGCAGGGGGAGGAGAAGTCAAGACAGGCTGTAGGAAGTGTGTAGAGGCAGCTCGTCCTGGCTTTGTCCTAAAAGAAAGAGAGAAACGTAGAAACCGAAAAGCTCAAAGAAGGAAAAGTAAGATAGATACAGATTTTGAGGTCAATATTCTGAGGGTGCATTATCCATTCATTTGGTTGCCAGCTTCAGAAGACATTATCCCTTTGTCTTCTATCTCTGTAGTGAGCTTGGTGGGATGATCTAATTAGCCAGACGAGCTTCCTGGGTGGGGGACTTATTCTCTGAGCATCAGCAACATTGTACGGGGCAACGTTTCCTCAAGACCAGAGAGAACTGGGTCAGAACTGTCCTACCCTACCTGAAATGGAGCAGTGATCCGTAAGAGACGGTGCCCTTACCATATCTTGTCTCGTTTCTGAGTTGGCAGCATCTCTGCATTTTGGTCGTAGTAGGTGTCGATGGTCAAGTTTGTGTCTGCGTTGTGTGCAGAACGGAAATTGGAAACGACACGGGATGGAACACCTAAGCATCTCATTACTAAAGAGAAGAAAAGCAAGGGGAATTTCTGAGTTCGTGTCGAGGAGAATCGTGGATTTCACATGCATCCTTCCTAACTTTCAAGCTGGAAGAGAGAAAAAGGCCAAGATTCTTGCAGATCCATATTGGTAACTCCTTTAGCCTCACAGCACAGAACCCAGGCCCAGAACCCTGCTGTGTAGCTTCCTATCCATGTCTCCATTCCATCAGGAGAAAGAAATCATTTGAGGGTCACTTAAAATAACAATTAACAACAGTTCAATATATCATTTAGGGCTTTTTTCTTCCATTCAGCAGCTTTCCAAATTATAAACAGAGAACTGCTCTTCCGGCCCCAAGCACTTCAGGATCTGCTGACCCAGGTGCAGACATGGCAAAGTCCAAGAACCACACCACGTATAATCAGTCCTGAAAACAGCACAGAAATGGCATCAAGAAACCCCGATCACAACAATATGGATCTCTTAAGGGGATGGACCCCAAGTTCCTGAGGAACATGTGCTTTACCAAGAAGCACAATAAGAAGGGCCTAAGGAAGATGCAGGCCAACAACACTAAGGCCATGAGTGCACGTGCTGAAGCTATCAAGGCTCTCGTAAAACCCAAGGCGGTCAAGCCCAATATCCCAAAGGGTGGCAGCCACAAGCTCAGTTGACTTGCCTACATTGCTCACCCCAAGCTTGGGAAACAGAGCTTATGCCTGCATCGCAAGGGCTTCAGGCTCTGCTGGCCAAAGTCCCAGGCCAAGGCCAAGGCCACAACTGGAGGTACAGCTGCAGCTCCTGCTCCAGCTCCCAAAGGTGCCCAGGCCCCCACAAAAACTCCACAATAGAGGCGTTTATCTGCCAGTGTGAGGACAGAAGAACCGGTGTGATCCCTGGGCTGTCTATATGGAGCTGGTGTCCTCCTGTGCTATTTGTACAAATAAACCTGCAGCAGGATCTATCAAAATAAATAAATAAATAAATAAAAACAGAGAACCTAAACTGTTGATAATTTGAGAGACAATTAAAAACTTCAGGCCTATGCAGTGGCCGGTAGAGAAGCTGTGAGACCTTAGGTGAGTGGCTTAACTTCTCTGGGCTTTAGTCTTATTGTCTGTAACAAAACGAAGAGTTGGACTGGGTGATTTTCAGTTCTGAAATTTTGGATCTGTAATTCCACTCAAGTAAAAGGGTTTGGAGGAGGTAATAAAGAAATTGGAGCACGGATAAGAAAAGCAAGATAGACTTACAGAATCATGTGGAAGACTTCAGCCACAAAAGGAACCTGCCTGTATAATGATGCAATGACCGTGTTTGTAAGGCAACATCACCCTCTTGTGGCTTCTCAGGAATCACACAAAGCAGACGCTACACCACCACCATACACCCGGGCCCCGGGGGCCAGATGAAATTAAGCCAAGAGCCACGTGTGACCTTAGGAACAAGAGCCCCCACCTCTGGCAGCAAGGTGAGGAGTTTAGAGAGGTTTATCCCACCGCTTTCCTGCTTAGGAGCAGATGGTGCCTACTGAGGCTGCTGGAAGGATTACAGTGCTTTAGAACATAAGAGAACTATTAAGATTGGCCAATCTTTTGCTTTTGATTCATTCAAGAGCACCAAAGGGCGCCACCTGTCCACAGTCACCTGCCCACTCCCAGCACATCCCCTGGGCTCTTCACAGACCCTTATCAGGAGCAAGAGACCTCAGTGTTTTTAATAGCCCGAGGCAGCATGGCAGGAGCAGCCTTCCCCTTGCTCAATAGCCCCAGAACTCTAGGGCCTGGCAGGGGGAGAGCTCAGAGGTGAAGCAAGGATGCAGACCTAGACCTTCTCCCTCTCTTTCCAGGGTCTAAAGGCCTGAGTCCCCCCTCCTTAACACCCGCCTGGTCAGGGACATCCATCCCCAGGCAAATTGGGCTGTTCTAGATGCTGGCACTGAGCTAAGAGCATGTTCTAGTGAAAACAAATGAGCAAAATGAGGTCACTTGACTAGTACACTCATATTTAAACCTCTCCACTGTCTGCAGCACCTGTACACAGCTGCCAAGCTATGTTGCCCCTCTCAGAAAAGTCTAGAACTTTGTCTTTGGCCCCTGTCTCTCTCCTCCCAGTCTGTGCTCCCTCATTCTCCAACTGGTTCAACCCACTCCACTCCTCAACCCACTGGTTCAGCAGAAACTTCTGGAGCATCACAATATAACATGCAGCACTGTACAAGGTATGCCTGCCTCTTGGGGGACGACAGGCAGACACCTCGGTGTTTTCCATCTTCCCCTCATCGTCACAGATAATCTGATCAATAGCTTGGCCCTAACTTGTAAATAACTGATAATGAAGAAAGCCTTGATGCTCGTTAAGGATAGCTAGCAAAATAGTAAAATCTCTAATCGTAACTAGTCAAGAATCTTGCCAAGAAGTGGGAGTGGCCTGCTCTTCCCACAGGAGAGATCCAGCTAACCCTGATCATCTGCTTGCACCTCAAGTTTCCTCCAAGCTGTCTCCGACTCCAGGCTCACTTTGTGCTGAAAAGCCTGAGCAGATGGCAGAAAGAAGCTGGTTTGCCTCCGCTTTGGGATAAGCTCCTCTATCCAGGTGACCGTTTTAGTAGTCTAGCTGCTCCATCAAGGACACTGCGGAGTGACTGCGGCAGGTTAACCCCCCTCCCTGGTCCTCGCAGGATTCCTTGAGACTGTAGAGCATGCTGGTTGAGAGCCCAGTGCTCACCACTCCTTCGCCGTGAGGTTGCGCACAAGCCACGGTTAACTCTCGGGAAGTGGAGGTAACCCCAGCCCAGTCACAAAGGGTCATCACTCAGAGTCAATGAAGGAATCTGCATTCGGGTCTCCCCCTCACTCACCGGTGCACATAACAGCTGCGAAGACCCAGCACTGCCCATATTTGACCGGCTGCCCGCCCCTGGCGGCCCACTGCCGCAGGATGGCCACGCTGCCGTTCCATTCCAGCGGGCTGACCCCCTGGGAATAGTCTTCTCCCCAGTTCCCCTGCAGCACGCCACTGTCGTCGTTGCTGTTGATCTGCAAGGGACAGACAGGTGGGTGTCGGCAGTGCCGGGGGTGGGGGTAGTGAGGATAGGGACGCTTAGGCAGGGCTGGGGACGGGGGTGGTGAGGATAGGGACGCTTAGGCAGGGCTGGGGACGGGGGTGGTGAGGATAGGGACGCTTAGGCAGGGCTGGGGACGGGGGTGGTGAGGATAGGGACGCTTAGGCAGGGCTGGGGACGCGCCGGCCTCACCATGGCGGTGACCGCCCTGCAGACATACACCACGTCGTTGCGCTGGGAGCAGTCTTTGGCCGGGTTCTCTAAGAAGTACAGGCTCTTGTTCAGAATCTCAAAGCAGATATCTATGATGTCCTCTTCAAACTCCGGGGGGATTTCAAGGAAAAACAAAGAGTAAAACCATCTAGAATTCTGAAACCAAGTCAATAACCCTGACTTTAGGGTTGGTGTGTACTTGGGGGGTTGGGGGGCTAAATATCAGACAAGGTCCTGCCTTCAGAGAGCTTTGTCGGTCAAATTGGGAATGGATTAGATTCAGAATTCTGAAGAACTACCCTGTGTGGCTCAGATGGAAAATGCACACGGAATTAGGAGAGATGAGAGTGAGCTGAAAAGGTTGGAGGAGGCTTGGAGCTGGTGAACTTGGAAGGACCAGGTAGACGGGAAGAGAGCAGGGTTGCAGGTGTTCCCCGAGGTTTTCACCCATGATGACTACCAAAGTTGGGCTTAGAGATTTTCCTTCTGGAGGATTTGTGGGAGTAGGAAAAGATCAGATGGATCAGAAAGCCAGGCAGATGAGGAGAGAGAGAAGAGCATGGAGCACCTTGAAATCAGGTAGAGTTTTCGGCGCTGAAGGTGTGAACACAGGAGAAGCCAGTGTTGACTCATGACGTACCTTTACAACATGTATTTGCTACGTGTGGTGGCCCTTTGGGCTGTCAAGTGCACTGGTATTTTTCTAAATTTCAAAAAATCACACAAGTTGTTGGAAAACAGGAATCTGATCTTTACCGGCAAGGCTTCCTGCTTCTTGCCCCGCTCACCCCGCTTCATTCCCTCCCGGTGTGTGGACAGAGCTGAGAAGGCAGAGGGAGGCGGAGAGAAATATCCCAGCCATGGCTGGTGGCTCAGAGTGAAAAAGTTGCCCAGAGCCAAAGGTCCCCCACTCTGTACACTAATTGGATACTTGATGTTATTGAAGAATGGCTGTTCATTATTTCAGTTAAAATAATGTTCGGTTTTTCAGAATGCATCATTATCTCTTAGAACTATATTTGGAATTATTGTTGGATTAAATGATATGGTATCTGTAACTTGCCTCCAAAAAAAAAATCTAGTGATGAGGAGGGAGGAACAGGGGAGCATACACCCTGGATTGGCAAAGTTTATCTATAAAGGACCAGATAATATTTTAGGCTTTGCAGGCCATAGGGTCTCTGTCTTAACTATTCACCTCAGCCACTATAGCACAAAAGCAGCCACAGATGATACCTAAACCAATGAGCATGGCTGTATTCCAATAAAATGGTATTTAGGGTCACTGAAGTTTGAACTTTATTAATTGGGACATCATAAAATATGGTTGACAAATAAAATAAAATAAAATATAGTTGGCCCTCCATATCTGTGGGTTCCGCATCCATGGATTCAACCAATAGGATCAAAAATATTTGGAAAAAAAATTCCAGAAATTCCAAAAAGCAAAAGTTAACTTTGCTGCATAGTACCAGCAACTAGTTACATCATTTACACTGTATTAGGTATCATAACTATCTAGAGATGATTTTAAAGTATATGGGAACATATGCATAGCTTATATGCAAATACCACCACACTGTATATAAAGAACTTGAGTATGCCTAGATTTTGGTATCTGTGGAAGGGTCCTGGAACCTACAGATACTGCGGGATGACTGTGGGGTTTTTTGTTTGTTTTTTTTGTTTTTAAATTTTATTGGAGTATAGTTGGATTATAATGTAATAGTTTCAGGTGTATGGCAAAGTGAATTAGTCATACATATAAATATACTTTCTTTTTTTTCATATAGATTATAACAAAGTATGGAGTAGATTTTTTCCTGTGCTATGCAGTAGGTTCTTGTTAATGATTTGTTTTACACAGGAGTGAGTGTGTATATGTTATTCCCAACCTTCCAGTTCTTCTCTCCCCTCAATGTTTTCACCTATGGTAACCATAAGGTTGGTTTTGAAGTCTGTGTTTGCTTCTGTTTTATATGTAAGTTTTTTACATCATTTAAAACTAGATTCCACATATAAGTGGCATCATATGATATTTGTCTTTCTCTGTCTTACTTCTCTCAGTATGATAATCCCTAGGCCCATCCATGTTGCTGCAAATGGCATTATTTTACCCTTTTTTATGGTTGAACTGTGGGTTTTTTGTTTTTGTTTTTTTTGTCTTTTGTTATTTTAGGGCCGCACCCGTGGCATGTGGAGGTTCCCAGGCTAAGGGGTCTAATTGGAGCTACAGCTGCCAGCCTACACCACAGCCACAGCAACGCAAGGTCTGAGCCGTGTCTGCAACCTACACCACAGCTCATGGCAACGCCGGATCCTTAACCAGCTGAGCAAGGCCAGGGATCGAACCTGCAACCTTATGGTTCCTAGTTGGATTTGTTTCCGCAGCACCACGATGGGAATTCCTGAACTGTGTTATTTTTAAAAAATTCTTTTTCAACAGTTTAAAAAGTACAGAAACCGTTCTAAGCTCATGGGCCATGCAAAAGCAATCAGTGGGCCACATCTGGCCCATAGTCTGTAGTTTACAAACCCCTGGTGTAGATGAAACAAGATTCACCATAAATTGATCACTGTGAAAAGTAAGAGGTTGATGGAGGTCCATTGTAGTAGCCTGTCTACTTGCATTAAGTTTTAAGTTTCTCATATAAAATACTAAAAACTGAGAAGGCAAGGCATCTCCCCTCCCTTCCTCGCATCTCTCTAGGGATGGGAAACTGGTCTAGCACTGCACACCCTGACTTTTTTCATGTCTCTTCGTGAGCTAACAAATGTTGTCAAAGACCCGCTTCTGGTAACAGTGTTACCTGCCCGTAGTTCCAGGGCCAGGGGGTGACGAATCTTTCATGACCCTTGTAAACAAAGCCGTAGTCCATCATGATATACTCCTGCAGCATTATCTCACTTGGCAGGTAGACATCGTCCTCTGAGCAGTCCAGAGTAGCAGAGGGGGCAAAGCCGCAAACCAAGAAACAAACAGTAATTTAAAAAACAGTAATGACAGCATCTTGCTGGATAATCGGAGAAGCAATGGGTGGATGGCAATGGAACTCAAAACTGGACCCCTTAGAAGACTACGTGCTTTTCTAGAGGCCAGCAATATAACCTATACTTTAGAAAAAGATTATCTTTTCCTGGTTGTAAAAACGGCAAAACTTGTCTTAGAGATTTGGAAAATGCAGATAACTGAAAGAAGACAATGAAGATCACCCTGCCTACAACTCGGAGACACCCATCATTACATGTTGGTACATTCTGGCTGCGCTCTCTTTTTCTGCAGACACGTTAATACAGTTAAGGTCACAATGTTCTATTTCCTAATCGATTTCACTTAAGATCACACCATGAACATTTTCATCCTGCCATTAAAGTTTCTTTGTGAAGTGATTTTTAGTGAGCACATGGTAACACAGTGCATAGATGCGCACAGTAATTTTATCTTCTGGACTAAGTAGAGCTTCGCAGAGCGCTACCAGTGGATCGGTTAGCGTTACAACCTGTGAGCAAGTCATACCTGCACTCCAAGGGTTAAAAAGGAGGATGAAAGTCCCCAGTGAGTGGGTCGTGCTGTGACCCTGGCCCCGAGAGATCTGGATCTTCAGACTGTAGCGACCAATGACTGCATTGGCCGGGGTGAAGACGGAGACTAAGAGTGCGTTGGCATTGATGGTGAAGTCAGAAGCACTCCAGACGTTGCCTTGTCGGGCCTGGGTGAGCAGGAAGGTGGCCCGGGTTCCCAGCTGCTCCTTGGGTGCTGGTCCTGTGGAGGAGGGAATGACCCCAGAGGGAGGCTCCAAATCTATGGGACATGATCCTAGGGGAACTGGGAGGACCCTTTCCTTCTGCCACCACTTACTGATCCTTTTACTGCCACTGGGTATCCTTGGGCAGGCACTTAAGATCTGTGGGCCTCTGTTTTTTTATCTGTAAAATGGGGTCATAGTAGTACCTACCTGAAAGTGTTGTCCTAGGGATTAGATGAGAACATGTGTGTGACATTTTAGCACAGTGCCTGTTGTGCATTTAAAAGTTGGCTGTTATTAGCACAACCTTAGTCTGCTGAATTGGCCAAATCTTTTTCCTTTTTTTTTTTTTTTTAATGGCTGCACCCAAGGCATATGGAAGTTCCCGGGCCAGGGGTTGAATCTGAGCCATAGGTGCCGTAACGCACTGCACTGGGCCAGGTATTAAACCTGTGCCTCGGCAGTCAGTGAAGCCACTGTAGTCAGATTCTTAACCTGCTGTGCCACAGCAGAAGCTCTGGCCAGATCTTTTCTTAACAGCACTAAAGGGGTCCTGGGGGTCCCAGAAGAGGAGAGGAGAGGGTGGTTCTGAAAGGAGAGGCAGAGACCCTACAGGTGAACTCTGCCCAAGGGAGGGGCAGACTCACCTGTCTCAGCCACAAAGGTGAGGTGGTCGGTCCCAGAGTGGAAGGGTCGGTTGAAGTGCAGCTGCATCGTGAAGGCCTGGCCTCGGCGCACGATGAGCCGCTGCAGGCTTATCTCCTGTGTGTGATGCTCCTTATTGTTCCTGGGGCTCTGCAGGTCCACGGACTTGAGTTTCAAGGCTGCCACTGGTGGGGGTGGGAGAACAGGTCACTGATGAGCTCTGGCCCCCTGGCTCTGCTGTGGGTAAGATTGCTGACCAGATCTTAGCCTTCCTGCCCCCTCCCCGCTGGTTTCACAACTCAGCCTCAGAGAGCAGTTTCACACCATGATCCCATTGACCTCTGTACCTGGACCCGGAGCCCCAGTCTGGTGTCACAGACAATGTTTCCAGATAATGGAAACTTCACCCTCAAAGTGCCGCCGCATACCCTTAATCACTTTGGTTGACAGTCTTTCTAAAAATTACTCTGTTATCCTGATCATAGGAGAAGGGGCATATTAACTTTGTGTGAACTGAGGTCAGCAAGCTGACTGGAAGCTAGGACCTCAGCTATAGGCAAGTGCCTGCTTCAGGATGTAGGGGTTACTTGCAGCTTATTTCTTCCTTCTCAGCCATGTTCCAGCTGCGTGAGGGCACTGGCTGCTTCCTAAGATGCTACTGTATGTGCGTACCTAGTGTATAGCTTTAAAACTCTCCTAGCGCAATGGGCAAGATGCAGGCTCTCACCGCCTTGGCTGTGAGACCTTGAGCAAATTACTGAGGGTCATCAGTGTCCTCAGTTGAAAACAGAGACAGTGGAATTCACACCTTGCAGGGTTCATGTGGGCATTAAGTGAGGATTCACATGTAAAGACCTTAGGGTGGTGGCAGGTGCAGAGTAAGTGCTCTGTCGTCATTAGTTGCTCTTAGTACTGGTGATAACGCAGCCTCAGATTGTGTTTGCTTTGCTACTTTTGCTGGTGATATTTATTGCATGTACTGTCAACAAAAATTCATTAGGTTCTTTGCACTGGTAGTAATTTATCTCAGTGGTTCTCAGCCGGGGAAATTTTGCAGCCCCACCCCCACCCCCTGCCAAGGACATTTGGCTAAGTCTGGAGATATTTTTAGTTGTCACAACTATGGGAGAGACTGTTACAGGCATCCAGTGTATAGAAGCTGGGGATGCTGCCAAACAGCATCCTAGAAGGAAAACTCATGTTTGCTCCAGCCAGTTTCTGTGCCATTTGCATTTTGAACTTTCACATAGGTTCTTTATGTATTTGTTAAATGAGTTCACTGTGATAGTTTCAGCCTACCTTTGCTACGTGGCTGGATTTTTTTGAATCCTAATTCCTTCTTTCTTTTCTTTCTTTTTCTTTTTAGGGCTGTACCTGCGGCATATGGAGGCTCCCAGGCTAGGGGTCAGATCAGAGTTGCAGCTGCTGGCCTACACCACAGCCACAGGAACACGAGATCCGAGCAACATCTGCGACCTATACCACAGCTCATGGCAACGCCAGATCCTTAACCCTCTGAGCGAGGCCAGGGATCGGACCTGCATCCTCAGGGGTACTAGTCGGGTTCATAACTCCCTGAGCCACAACGGGAATTCCTTGAATCCTAATTCTTTCACCTAAATGCTCTATCTTGCCACTTGGGAACTGGCTGAATGGTCTTCCAGGTCTTTGTCCAAGTTCTCGGTATTATAATGGTTCTAAACATTAAAGCTTAAGCCAGAGGCCAGGGGAACATTATTGTTGGAGCTTTCTTCCAGGTTAACAATGAGTCATTAGGAAATATTCGTCAAGTAGCTGTGACTATATCTAATTCTTTACATGAGGAAATCAGATTAGGTGTTTTTAGATTTCATTCACAGTCTAAAATCAAATCCAGCTGTCACTTTGCATCTTTCCCACAAATTTGTCAAACATCTGGCTGAAAACAGGAAATTCACAGTGGTCCTTTGACCCTCCGTCCTAGGAACTATCTTTCCTTGTAGCAGATTCAAAGATGAACTCTTGGATCAAATAGTACGAAGTTTTCCAACCTCTTGAATGGTAACTTAGGCACTTAAATAGTTACGTTTATTGGAACCCAAAGATTCAGGGCAAGATCTAGAACAGAGCCTTGTGAGGGATTAAATGGCATTTTGTAAACAGGTCTAACCTACTGGTAGTTTGTGAAATCAGTTTAGAGAAATGCGACCAATATATTTTAAAAAAATAGAATAGAAAATCTCACAATGCAGCTCACCATAGGAAGAGCATCATTTTATGAATAACTGGATCATGATGCAAACTGAGGGTCATAGCCAAAAAGTTTGAAAGCAGCTAGCCTAGATCCTGGTGGAAACTGTGCATCTCATTTGTTCCTGAGGAGCCTGCGTTTTTATACCAGAACCTCCTGGGCCTTCACAGAAACCTCTGCATCCCATGCATAGCGCCCAGTGGTCATTCGACACTAAAAGATCAGACACCAGAAAGGGGCAATGAGGAGCTCACGGGGTGTGCGCCACTTCCACAGGGGGGACAGAAGGGGGACAGCCTTTTCCTGGCTGCTGCCCACAGCCTAAAGCACCGTTCTAAGGGCAACCGGCTCAATTTCCCCTTGGCCCAGGCTGACTATTGGTTTGGGAAGGAAAGGAGAGGAGCAAGAAGGAAGATGTCTTCCCCAAGTTTACAGTGCGGGGAGAAAACTCATTCTCATCAGAGACTCACGTTTTCTTTTTTTATTTCACTTAATGTAATTGTGCATTTGGCCCATTGCAGTGCTTTCCACGTCAGGGAGACCATGGCTTCAGGGAACAAAAGGGAGGGGCCTCAAGGGAGCTGGCCAGGAGAGCCAGGAGGATCAGGAAGAGGTTCAACAAAGTACAAAATCAAGCAGAATCAATTAGTAAAAGAAAAAACATGTCAGTGCCCCCAAGGCCTTCTTCCCTTGGCCACCAGCCACAGGGGTTAGTGACAAGTAGGAGGAGTGGTAAGCCCTGGCCACGTGACTCTTAGCACTTGACTAATGTAAAGACAAGGATAGAAAAGGATAACCATATATCCCCGTGTAGTATCAGCCTTAAAAAAAATAGACTTTGGAGCAGTTGTCTGCCTGCAATGAGTTCTGAATTTTGAAGCTCCTGCCCTCTGAGAGATTGAAACCCAAGGCAGCCCTGCTCTCCTGGACGTCCAGTCTCCCTGCCGGGGGCTTGACTCAGAGGTAACCGTCATATAGGGGCTTTTCTTGATCAGGAGGTCCTACCTTCCACCCTATGACCATCGGCTATCACAATACCCTTTTCATTTTCTGCAGAGCACTTAATAGTCTCTCGAATTAGTTCCATGGAAGCGGACAATCTTGGCCAATGTCTCACACCTGGACCCCCCTTGCCTAGAATGGAACATGGCTCCTAATTGCTGATAGTTAGAGCTAGTGTTCACTGAATACTTACTGCATGCCCATTCAGGAGCATTTTGCATTTCTGAAATCATTTACGTCCTTACAACCACTGCAGGATGGAGGTGTTCCTATTTTTCCTGACATGCAGGGAGGGTGGTGCTCCGGAGCCAGCCTCTTTAACCCTCACGGTCTCTTGCCTTCCCTCATGGGTGCTCAGAGATGTTTGCCGAGTGGTTACACACTTGCATGGTGATGTGTGAGGAGAATGATTTGGCAGGAGGGCAGGAGGGCAGGAGGGAGAGAGAGAAAAGCCTGTGAAGGCAGCAGGGCCAGGCTGAGGAGTGGCTTGACTCCAGGCTGAGATGCTGCTATTTGCTCAGTGGTCATACGTATACTTCTCCCTGATGGGAGGATAAAATGTTACATCTTTCTGAGGATAATTCATTAGTATTTATTACAAAATAAAAGAAAGCCTTAAAATAAAAATTCTGGAGTTCCTGTTATGGCTCAGCAGGCTTGGGTCACTGTAGAGGCTCAGGTTCAATCCGTGGCCCAGGAACTTTCATATGCCATGGGTGCAGCCAAAAACAAAGAAAGAAACAAACAACCCCCCCCAAAAAAAAAACAGTAAATTCCTTTGCTCCACAAATTCCTCCTCTAGGATTTTTTCCTGAGAAAAATCTAAATTTGTGTCTAAAAATGTAAACATAAGGTTGTTTAGCACCACTCAAACATCCTACAATGAGTTGGTTTTCTAAACTTTATTCCTCTTATCTCGATGTAATCAACAAAAGGACAAAGAATATGGGGAAATCATTCCTAAAATATTAAAAAGCAACATAGGAGTTCCCGTTGTGGCTCAGTGGTTAACGAATCCGACTAGGAACCATGAGGTTGTGGGTTTGATCCCTGGCATCACTCAGTGGGTTAAGGATCTGGCGTTGCCGTGAGCTGTGGTGTAGGTTGCAGATGTGGCTTGGATCCCATGTTGCTGTGGCTGTGGCGAAGGCCAGCGGCTACAGCTCCAATTAGACCCCTAGCCTGGGAACATCCATATGCTGCCTGTGTGGCCCTGAGAAAACAAAACAAAAAAAAAAAGCAACATAAAAATTTTTAAAAGCAGTACGTTCCAGATTAACCATAGGCGATAAAATTATGGGAAATCTTTCTTTCCTTTGAGTTTTTTAGTGTTGGCCAAGCTTTTGCTTTGAATGTGTACTACTTTTTTGTTTAAAGGAAAGCGTTGCTTTGATCAAAGGCAGGGTTTTGAGCAGGAGTGGCACCATCAGAGCTGTACTTCGGGATTAATCCAGGCCAGAGGGAAAGAAGGCGAGGGTGGGAAGGGCAGTAAGAACTCTGTTGCAATAATCTAGGCAAAAGGCTAATGAGGACCTCGGCAAAGGGGTTAGTAGGAAGAAAGGAAGGACCACTCCAGTGTGCGAGCGACTGGCCTCTGCAGGCAGGTAAACCCCTCAGGAAATACCTTGACTTCCTAAGGCCCAGGTAATTCGGACAAAGACTGGGGCAGGTCGAAAGAATCCACTGCCCACAGCATCCTAGCAAGCAGGCTACTGATGAAGGACTGGAAAGCTCCAGGGAGAGGCGACGAAGGGTAAAATATTCCTGGGGCAGCCAGCAGAGAGGGGGCACCTGCCACCAAATGTCAGGTGGGCTCAGCTCCTCTCCTTCTCCTGCCTTTCATCCAATTTTCCATCAATAGGTTGTCTTTTTTCCACTTCTCATTGTTATTGTCAGTTTGGGACTTTGATAAATACTTTGTTCCTTTTCATTTCTTCTCTTTTAAGAAATATGAAAGGGCGTGTCTGTGTGAGAGCATAGGAAGGTTCTCATTTAACGAGATTACTGCAGAGCATTTCTGTGTAAGGATGAAAATGTCTTATTACCTAAAGGTTCAAGTCCAGATTCCCTAGTCAAGCATTCAGAGCCCTCCACAATGAGGTCCCAGCATAAGTTTCCAATCTTATCGCCCTATAGCCCGAAAATAAATTCTCCTCCCCTCATATTGTGGCCTCCAAGTAGCTCGTGCCCAGCTCTACCTCTGGACGCCCCATCCCTTCCCCAGTTTCTGTGTGTCCCCACTCTTCCAGCAAAACTCAGTATCCACCTTTGCCATGAACTCCGTCCCAGGCATTTTAGTTTATTTTATTTTTTAATTATTACTATTATTATATATATATTTTTGCTTTTTAGGCCCGTACCCTCAGCACATGGAAGTTCCCAGGCTAGAGGATGGATCAGAGCTACAGCTGCCAGCCTACACCACAGCAACATAGGATCTGAGCTGCAGGATCTGTGACCTATACTGCAGCTCACAGCAACGGCGGATCCCCAACCCTCTGAGGGAGGCCGGGATCAAACCCGCATCCTTGTGGATACTAGTCGGATTTGTTTCCACTGTGCCGCAATGGGAACTCCCTTTCCTGCCCCCCCCCAACCCCCAGCATTTTAGAAGGTGGAACTGTCTTAGCATCTGCAACAAATGTTTTGTTATCTCACTAATATTTACTGAGCGTTATTAAACTCTAGGCTTTAAATACATTTATGCATTATCTCCTTTTATCCCTACAACTACCCAACAATGTATTACTAATTCCATATTCCAGATGAGCAGATAGAGAGTTAGGGAGGTTAAGTAACTTGCCCAGGGTCACTTACTTAATAAATGGCAACATTGTCATTTAAACCTAGACAGTCTGACTCCAGAACCTAGCTCCTAACCTCTGCCTTATGGTCTGGAGGTTTTCACTTTTTTTTTTTCAGGTAAGTGATTGTGGTGCTTTATTCAAATAAAAACGTAATAAACAGACCTGAGAGGAGCTGCTCTGGTAGAAGAAGTGGGGAGGGGTTCCCTTGGCTACTCTCTAGAGCCCTAGGGGTTTGAAGAACACAAGGAAAACCACAGCGCATCTCAACCTCCCCACCCTGTAATGACAGCAGGTCAGGGAAGAACCAGCTCCAGGACCCACCTGGTCTCTCTCCCTGCTCTGCAACTTCTAGTCTTTGAACCATTTATTTTGTAGTTAATCATGTATTACTATGTTGTTTCTTTGAAATAGTATTTATTTATTTATATTTCTTTTGGGGGCCACACCCACGGCATATGGAGATTCCCAGACTAGGGATCTAATCAGAGCTACAGCTGCTAGCCTACGCCACAGCCACAATAACACCAGATCCAAGCTGCATCTGCGACCTACACCACAGCTCATGGCAAAGCCGGATCCTTAACCCACTGAGCGAGGCCAGGGATCAAACCTGCAACCTCATGGTTCCTATCCTAGTTGGATTCGTTTCTGCTGCGCCATGATGGAAACTCCCTGAATTAATGGTATCTACATGATTAACTAGATTGTTTGATTGTTTATACCCAGTATTCAGCAGTTCACATAGCTGCTGGCAGGAGAAAAATCATTAGTAGGCTGGCTCTACAAGTTAAGCGATTAGGTCTTTTGCAGCAAATGTAACAAAGAATTAATATCTATTGCATATGAAAGTTGCTGTAAATATTAAGATTTGCTATAATCAGAGAAGTGCAAACAAAAACAATGAGGTTCCATCTTTGACCCATTCAAAAATATTGAAAAGAATTAACAGTCTGTTTTGTGAGGGAACATGGAAATGGACTGTTTCCTATATTTCACACATGGTGCCAGTGTAAATTCATACAGACTTTTTAGAGAAAATTGGTTAATAGTGAAAGGTGGCAGAATATGCCATTCCCAAACAGCCTACTTCAGCATAAAGGTTATTTTGAGCTGAAGGCAACTGAAAAGAAGCAGATACAATAAAAGCTCTCTGCCCTCCCCCATTTGCCTAAAATCAAGACATAACTTGTAAAGGTGCCCCCCCCACCACTAAGGAAGGACAGAAATTAATCACCAGAGACAACTCTAGACCCTCATCATCCCAGAGATGCCACGACAAGAGGCGTCTAGACAACAAAGTATTAGTTCCCCTATATATTTGCCTTCCTACAGTTTGCTGCCTTAGAAACTTGAGTACTTCTGTTTTGTCTTGTCACTTCTCTAAAACTTCATTGTTCTCTGCTAAGATGCTATATAAGAACAAGTTCTAACCCCCCTTTGAGTTACTCATCACAGAGTGTTCCTGTGTACGTGTGCAATGCACATGTTAATAAACACCTGCTTTTTTTTTTTCTCGTTATTCCATCTTTTATTAGTCTAATTTATAAGTCCGCAGCAAATTAACCTGATTGGTAAAGAAGTTAAGCTTTCCTCCACCAAACTTAAAGTGAATATTGTCTTTGGTCAAATAGTCCTTTTAGAAATCTTTCATGCAAAAAAAAAAATTTACACACATATGCAAGGTTTTATCAGCAGGGATATTCTCTGAAACATTGTTTCTAAGACCTCTCCCAGCAGGCCCCATGTGCCAGGCTGGCCCACCCTGCTGGGCCCTGTTCTTACGACCAGCAGCAGAGCAGCAGGGGTTCTGAGAATGCCTGAGCTCAGAGGGCAGGAGCAGCAGGTCTCTGAGAAGAAGCTGGACCAAGAGAGGTCTGGGATCCAGGAGGTGGTCCTCCCGCAGTTCCAAGGTCAGCCACGGAAACGGCCTCCCAAGTGCCAAGGGCCCCTGGTGGTTAAGGCCAAGGTCCCCGTGGGCCTCCTCACTTCCCAAAGCCATTCCAGTCCCAAGATGTTAAAGACTATCAGGGTTAAGCTGAATCCATTCATAAGGAAAGGCATGGCTGTGTGATTTTGCCAAGATCTGAATGAAAGTGAGGAAATGGGAGGAAGGAGCCAGATTACACAGCACACTGTCACATCACTTCCAGCTCTCTCTGCTCTTGTGTTCACCTCCTAGCCCCTCCAACCTCCCTTGACTGAGCACCTCAGAGAAGTTAGATCCCGGTACTCACCCTGATCCATCTCCCTCCTTCTTCTGTCAGCCAGAGCCCTTCAGCTAATCAGCATTAGGATTCCAGACTGAATTGCCTCTCAGAATTTACAGTCATCGTCCTAGAACCCTTCCCTCCGTCCTGAGTTGGGTGGGGCCACCGTTTCCTCCTCCTCCTAGAACTCCTCCTGTTCTTAAGTTTCCCGTTGTTCTGGGTGCATCTTAGCTTAAGGAAAAGAGCTTCTGGCTAAAGCCTTTTTTAAAAAATTGCTGAGGGACTTGTTTCTGTGGCCTCCTTTTTAAGCCAAGAAGACTCAGTGACATGGAAGGCAAAGTGTGGTTTGGATCTGCCCCTTTGTGCCTCTGTCACTTCAAGGCTTGGGACCCGATTCACTCTAACCCGAGGAGGTGGGGGATTGATGAGTGAGGAACAGAGCTGCCTTCAGGAAGATCACTCACAAATGGTCATAGGACCCAGAGGACTTTGTATCTTGCATCTTTAATGAGTACCTTAAAATGGTGAATTATTGTGCCGTTGATTAAAAATGAGGTGGACAGGAATTTCCATTGGGGCTCAGAGGGTTAAGAACCCGACTAGTGTCCATGAGGATTTGGGTTTAATCTTTGGCCTCAATCAGTGGGTTAAGGATCCAGCATTGCCACAAGCTCTGGCGTAGGTTGCAGTTGTGGCTCGGATCCTGGCATTGCTATGGCTGTGCAATAGGCGGGAGACCCCCTAGCCTGGGAACTTCCATATGCCATGAGTGTGGCCCTAAAAAGAAAAAAAAAAGTGAAAAAAATGAGGTTGACAAAAATTTCCAATGGCAATAATAAAATGTTAACGGTGGGGGGGAAGCAAGATATAAAAGCAGTGCAGTTTATCCCAACTCTGTAAAAAACATTATGTGTGAGGACAGACCCGTTTTTAAAAGATGGAAGCAAATATAATAAACTGTGATTGTCTAAGAGCAGTGAGATTGTGAATGATTGTGATTTCTTGATTTATACTTTTCTTAAGTAAAAAAAAATTCACCATGGGAGGCTAAGACGTTTTAATAAGGGAGCGAAAAATATTTTTAAGAAAAAGTGAGAAAAGCGGTAGGAGGATCATGGCTGGAGATCTGTGTGTGAGTGTTTTAACTGACAGGCTAAAGAGAGAAGCAGACAATGTTCAGCCTACGGTGGAGGAAGTATTTATTTTGGTAAGAGAATAATGAATGCTGCAGAGAAAACAGAAAGATATTTACGTGTTTACTGATCACTGTCAAAGGTATGTAAGAGGCGCCTAATGCCCTGGGTTAATCTGTGTGATTCATCACAAATTCCCGCATCTGTTGTAACTAAAGCTTTCTGTCACATCCTCTGACTTTTTTAAATGTGGTGTATTTAGGAAATGGTCCTTAGATCCATTAAACTTGCTCATTACCAAGTGTTTACTGAGCATCTGAGGAGACTTCATTTTTATCAAAGTTATTGTACTTGGCTCAGTAAAGTAACAGTGGTTATTGGTGCAAGAACCTCTTTTTTTCTTTCCTTCTTTTTAGGGCCACACCTACGGTATATGGAGGTTCCCAGGCTAGGTGTTAAATCAGAGCTGCAGCTGCTAGCCTACACCACAGCCACAGCAACGTGGGATCCGAACCACATCTGCGACCTACAACACAGCTCACGGCAATGCTGGATCCTTAACCCACGGAGCGAGGCCAGGGATCGAACCTGTGTCCTCATGGTTGCTAGTCAGGTTTATTTCTGCTGCGCCATGACAGGAACTCCAAGAATTTCTTGTAGCAGAAATAGATGCTTTTTTGAGAAAGGCAGAATTAAAAAACAAACATAAAAAAACAACTCTGTAATAAAAGTCTTAATTCATATTAAAGATGTTTTAAATGTAGAATTTTTTAAGTGATGGAGGGGGTATACATTTTAGTATATCTCCTTCTTGTTATTTTGTCTACACTGAGGTGAGAGGTTTGTTTTTTTTTTTCCCCATAGTTGTGGTCAGACTCTTATCTTGAAGACAGAACTTGCTTAAACTGAGAATTTTTGGAGTTCCTGTCGTGGCACAGCAGAAACAAATCTGACTAGCATCCATGAGGACACAGGTTTGATCCCTGGCCTCGCTCAGTGGGTTAAGGATCCGGCATTGCTGTGGCTGCTGTGTAGGCCGGCAGCTAGCGCTCCAATTCAACTCCTAGCCTGGGATCCTCCATATGCCATGGGTGCGGCCCTAAAAAAGCAAAAAAAAAAAAAAAAAAAGTGAGAATTTCCATATAAGACAATTTGCTGTTCTATTTGAGAATATATAGCCTGAGCAATGTAATGACTTCTGCCTTGTAAAAATGTGCTTTTACATTCAAAATATTTATTTATTTGCTTAATTATTTCAACCCTTCTATTTTTATTTTGGGGCTTAGATGGAAAAAGAGGTGCCCCCCCCCAATAACCATAATATTATTATCCAAGTTAACCAAAGAAATTCCACTTTGTCAATCTTGTTGGCCCCATTAAGGCTGAGTGTCCCAGTTTCCACTACTACTTTCCTTCCTTCCAAGCATTGATGGCTTAGTGCTGACCACCCCATATTAGAAGTTTTGACAGGGAGTTCCCTGGTGGTCTAGTGGTCAGGATTTGGCACTTTCACCATTGCAGCCCAGGTTCAATCAAACAAACAAAAAAAAAGTTTTAAGGCACACAAAGGTAGTAAAAGCTGATCTTTAACCTGTTGTTTAACCTGTTGCTGGAGATAAAACACAAATATTCTCTGCAGAGGAAACCGCCCTGAGTAGCAGACTCAGAAGACGGAGGTCTCTTTTAGGGAGGAGCTCAGGAAAGCCGTTGCGATGTGTGACCAGCCTCTGGTCATGAAGGATGAAGAGTGTTAGAGAGAGAGAGATTGTGTGAGAAAGTCCTTCCAGGCCAGAGGCGTGGCTTGAGCAAAGGAGCAAAAGTGGGGAGAGCTAGGGCTTTTTCTGAAACTGGCACAGGAACTGCCTGCAGCAAACAAAATTCACTTTAAGAAGCAATTGTTTTAAACAGAGAAAAAAAAGAAAGGGTCAGAGACTTGCAAGTTTCAAAATTGAAAAAAAAAAGCTGTTTTTCTTGTATTGCTTTAGAAATTTGTTTTATAGCTGCTAGTGATTAGTTGTAAAACCTAAACGTCATCCATCAAATTGAACTTTTGATTACCCCTAGCTTTTTTTGGTAACACTACTTACATCAGCTTCTTATACATGATTGTTACTCCACCTGGAATCTAGTGAAGCAACTATATTGGGCAACTCATTTTTTAATGAAGGTTATGTCCAATTGATTAGGTTATGATCAATATTCGTTATGGTGTTGCAAATCATGCCCTCCAACTGATCTATTATATTCTGTTTACTCTATAGATTGTTTTCCCCTAAAAGACAAATGCGCCGTACAGTCAAATTTATATTTAGTTTCCAGAACAAAAAAAGCCCTTTAACCATAGAATCATTGCTATGTTGATAAAAGACCAATCTCTGTTAGAGTTAATCCATTGGATTTGTCCCACAAAAAGACAGCAAGCTTTGAAGATCTTTAACTCTAAAATAAATACGGACACATTATAATCCTCTCCTGGCTCCACACCCTTATGTGTCTATTGTGTTCTCCACTCAAGATCCTGCAGCCACTTCAGATTCAGCATGTTCAAAATTAAACTCATTAGCCCCACCCATCCCCCAAATTCATATGATTTCTTACTCATCTTTGTAAATATTACAAAACTTTATTACTTGTTTGGAACCTGCTATCTGAAGGTTGTTTGACCAAATGGGCAAAAGGAGAGGTGTCTGAATTTGAGAGCCTGGTTTAGGACACTGTCCTAGCCCTTCTGAGCTTTTTTGACCTTATTTGACTTTAAGCAAGGAAGCCCTGACAAGATCCCCACTCCTAGGTAAAGTGGGCCTAATAATAGTGCTCATTTTAGGGAGTTGACTTGAGAATTAAGTAGATAGTGTCTGTGGGAGCCTTCAAGTGCACTACCAACACTATCTACTTCATTGGTAATAAGGATAATATTTATGAACCTTCAGAATGTGAGATTCATGTTGAGTGAAAGAATAAGGGTCAAAACCTGCCACTAAGATGCCCAGGGAGACATGACCTTGGAGAAGTTGTAGCCAAGTCCAGCCTCCAGCTCAGTCTCACCAGTACTCCTGGCTTGATTATCCTCAGGGGGACTGAAGACATCACCTGTGCCCTAAACTGACTGGGTCATACCCTGCTTCAGACTCGCCAGTGGTTTGCATTGCTCCAGTGGTCAAATCTTAACGCGGTTCACACGTTCTGCCACCATATTTTATCCTGACCGCATCTCCATCCGCATCACCCACAATTCTCCTTTCATTTGCTTTCTGATCTTTTGGTGGTTTGCCAAATTCCCAAGTTTCCAAATTCAAGTCTTTCCCCATGCCATGCCCTTCCCTGGTCATGCTTTCTACCTTTCCTCTAGACCTCTAGAGAAATGTCATGGCTCACAGAAACTTTCTAACTAGCCGAGGCCCCATATTTACTCTCCTGGCACACTTGGGTTCTTCTTCCTAGCCCTGATCACTCTAAGCAGTTGGTTGTATACTTTGTCTTCCCCTCTAGACTTCCTATCTTTTTTAAAAAAAAATTGTTAAGGCGTAATTATTTTACAGTGTCATGCCAATTTCTACTGTATAGCAAAGTGGCCTAGTCACACATTTGTGTCATTCATATGATCCCACCTGAACAGGCTGAGCGATTTACAAAATTCCTTATCTATGAGACTTGAATTACAATGCCAGTCTTTTCCTTATGAAACTACCTGTAAGTCAAGAAATTCCTGGGATCCCCTCCCCATAAATTCTGGAGAATCCCCAGGGTTGCTTACTTTTGTTCAGAAACCGTCCTGCTTTCTTGACAGCTTAAAGACTGGGAACTCAGCCTCACTCTTTCATGGATGGGTTGGCTGGCTCTGCCAGGCTAGAGGTTCTTGACCAACTCCACCAGCCTGGGAGGATTGCAGAGGCCTTCAGTTATAAAGCAGGAAGGGTGGAGCAGGAGTGCTTAAAAAAATCAGCCACACCTGCCTGGGATCATCTACTGAATCCCTGCTGTTGCGTGTTGGGTTCTTATCCAGACCCTTCCTGGTGGTAAGCTGTACCTGTCTTTTCTTTGCTCGACTGTCTGATCTCAGTCTGGACCACTCCAAGCCATTAAACTTGTTTTATAAATAAACATCCAAGGGGAGTTAGTCATATTTAGTCTCCAATACCTTTTTCTTCTGGGATGTTCCTCTGCCCCTTGAAAATGTTGGAGGGAGAGTAAAGGAGGAATTTTCTCTAAACATCCAAAACCTGGGGTGGAGGTTATGCCTAATTCTGCCACCAATGACCCCATCCAGCCAAAACTATTTTTATTTTTTGAGATATATTAATACCATCAATTAGGATGCAGTCAAATTTTATTACTTTTTTTTTTGTCTTTTTGCCTTATCTAGAGCCGCACACGCGGCATATGGAGGTTCCCAGGCTAGGGGTCTAACAGGAGCTGCAGCCGCCGGCCTTCGCCACAGTCACAGCAACGCGGGATCCGAGCCGCATCTGCGACTTTCACCACAGCTCACAGCAACACCGGATCCTTAACCCACTGAGCAAGGCCAGGGATCGAACCTGCAATCTCATGGTTCCTAGTCGGATTCGTTAACCACTGAGCCACAAAGGGAACTCCAGCCACAAAGGGAACTCCTACTTCTTCCACTTCTAATTTCCTCTATGTCTTTCCATTTCTGTCCCAAACCCCTCCAGGCCAGGCCACTAGCTCCTCTCCTGAACCCCTGCCCCTCCTAACTGGCCTTTCACTGTCTCATCTGTAACCCACACAGCCCTGTGCCACACAACAGAGTAACCTTTTAGAAAAGCAAAAATTGTCAGGTCAGTCCCTTGCTTAAATTCTTCCATTTCTTCTTATTTCCCTTAGAGTAAGATCTGAAAGACATAATATATTCCCAAAGTCGTGCATGTTTCAGCTGCTGCTTTCCTTTTCCTCACTCTCGGCCACAGCCATTCATTCACATGACAAATTTTTGCTGAGCTTCTAAGTCTCAGGTGCTGGAGATACAATAGTGAACAAGATGAAGTGCCCTCATGGAATTTACATTTTAGTGGAGGAGACTAAATCTAAGCTTAGTGGAGTCAACGAGAAATGATGTAAATGGAGAAATAGACAAAATATCCTCAGATGGGGGTAACTGCTCTGAAGGAAAAAAAAAAAAATAAGGGGATGAAAGAGAGAATCCTTGGGGGCAAGATGATACTATAGGGTGGTCAGGAAAGTTCTCCATGGGGTGGGTATATTGCTCTGAAGCTAAGTGACAAAACAAACCAGTTGTTTGAAAATAGGGATGAGGAAACAGCAAGTTCAAAGGTCCTGAAGCAGGAAGTGGGTGGGGGTGGGGCATGTGGGGGTGGGGGAGGGGTGGTCTATTGGAGGAAAACAGTGGCCAGTGTGAGTGGGGTGAGACTGGTGTGGGGAACGACTGGACGGGGGGTTAGAGAAGAAGGGAAGGGTCAGACCTCCCTGGCCATGTCAACTGAAGGTAGGGGTTTGGGATTTCCTCTGAGCTCTCCTGGTTCCTTGGGCACATCTGCCCAAAGTCTTCTCATGGGCATTTGCCTGGACCATTCTCCCCGCTCCTAGCTAACTACTCTTTCTTCAGGATTCTAGCGTAAACGTCCCTTTCTCCTGGATGACTTCCTTGATAAATGTTCCCATAGACTGCATGCAATTCACTCATTCACTCCACAAAGACTGACTGGGTGCCCGCATATGGTTGATACTGCTCTAGGCTCTACAGATACAATTAAACAGATTTCCATCAAACGAGAAAGGTATATTTAGGACGATATGTTGAGAAATGTGGTTTCAAAGGTACACTCAGAATTCTGTCTTGGGGCTTTCCCTGGGAGAGAACCTCCCAGAGAGGACGTAGAGTTGTTAGTGAAGAGTGGCTGGATCCAGGCTGCACGGGAGACCCAAGCAACACGTGTCTAGAGGTTGCCACTGCTTCCCAGAGGAGAATTCTGCAACCCTAGGGGGTGTCTGGAGTGACTTCTTTCAGAATGAACCTCTAAAATTTCAACAAAGAAGGTCTTTTAAACATTCATTCAACAAACAGGTGTTTTTTTGTTTGTTTTTTGAGCAGTGTACTGAGCACAGCACTCACCTCATTCTGAAGGCACAGCAGTAAATTACAGACAGGGCTCCTGTACTCAGGGAGTTTACATTCTACCCAAAGAGACAGATATCTCAGAATTAATTACTTAGCTCCAACTGAGCGAGTACAGATTGTTCTGAAACCATATTTCCAGAGGGACCTGGTCAGTCTGGGGATGGGTGGAGAGTGGGGGGGCAGGAAGGCTTCTGTGGGAAGTGAGCTTTGTTTTGTAAGATGACTGGAAATTCTAAGTATGAGGAGAATGCTGCTGAATGGTGAGGAGAGTTCTTTGCAAAGGGAACAGCTGTACCAATGGCCCTAAAGTGCAAAGAAGCAAGTGTGATTGCCCTCATATTTCTGAGAGAAAGTCAGTGTCACTGGCTGAGGGTGTTGAGCAAAGGGAAGCAGAGTATGAGATGAAAGTGTGCCAGAGATTTTGTTTGAGGTTATTTTTCAAAGAGCAGTGGAAATTCATTCAGTATTTCAAGTAGGGTGGTAAAATTGTCAGTTTATGTTTTAAAAAATAATTCTTTTAGTGTGGAGAATGGATAGGAGAGGGGCAAAAGTGGATGGGAGGGGAGCCCATTGGGAGCCTCTTGAAGTAAAACAGGTGAGAAATAATGGATACTTCGCCAGGGTAGTGGCTTTAGAGATTATCTCAGTGCAGGATTCTAGAGGTCATAGAAGGTGAAATTGACAGACTGTTGTGATTGACTGGAGATGTCACGGGTCCTAAGATTTCTGGCTTCATGCTTCTGAGTGGATCATGATGCTATTCTTGCAATAGGAACTACTGGATGAGGACCAAGTTTGTGGGGTCAGAACATGGGCCAGGTTTCAGGATTTCTGGTTGAATTTGAGGTGCTCATTAGTCATATAACAGAGAGGCTGATTAGGCTGTTGAACAGACGAATCTGGAGCTTAAAGGAAAGGTCAGAGTTAGAGACATAAAAAGATAGTCACTGGAGCCAAAAATTTGGATGAGTGCATGTGAGAAAAGGTTGTCAAATAAGAAGAGGGCCTAGGATAGATCTTTGAGGAACTCCAGCATTTAAACATTGGGTAGAAAAGAAGGATGGCCATGAAGGCTGAACAGCAGCCAGAGAGGTAGCAGGGAAACCAAGATGTGGTTGTCCCAAGAAGTCAAAAAAGAGTGTTTCAAGAAGCAGGCTGGAGTTCCTGTTGTGACTCAGGGGGTTAAGAACCTGACACAGTGTCCCTGAGGATTCGGGTTCAATCCCTGGCCTCACTCAGTGGGTTGAGGATCCAGCCTTGCTGTGAGCTGTGGTGTAGTTCTCAGATGCAGTTCAGATCTGACATGCTGTGGCGTAGGCTGGCAGCTGCAACTCTGATTCAGTCTCTGGCCTGGAAACTTCCATATGCTGTAGGTAGGGCTTTAAGGAGAAAAATTAAAAGGAAGTTTGCTTATGAGGGAAGGTTAGCATGTGGAGAGGTCAAAGGAGGGATTTTTCCCTAATGTCGGAGGATTGAGCACGATTAGGTGTTGATGGGAAAGAATGAGTAGGAAGAGATCATTTAAAAAATAGAGGAAAGAGAAGGAATCATCCAAGGGTCTCAAACTCAAATGTCTGAGGGGCCAGACGGTAACCTAAATGGGTGAGGCAGTGAAAAGTAAGAAATAGAGCGGCAGGAACTGCAAGAGAATGGGAAGCATAGCCTCCTTCTAAATAGTGGCCTGAGGATGGAGGGGGTTCTAGGGGGTGGTGGGACGTTCTTGATAGTGACGGTCAAAACGTGCAAAATTATACACTAAAAAGGGAGGTGTTTGCCTTCCATTTTTCCTTATTTTAAGTAAAATAAAAATAAAAGAACAAAACTTATATGGGTCAAACATAGGATATATCTTGAGCCACAAGAATTGTTTCATGGACTCTGGAATAATTGAGAGAATAAGGCTTGTGAAAATATGTGAGGAGTGGGATCTAGACCCTGGGTGGAGAGATTAACCCCAGATAGAGGAGGGAGGTGGTTTCTATGGTAACAGGAGGACAGGTTAGTAAGGGAGTGAGAACAAGCAGGCAAGTCTGTGGCAGGAATTTGAGGGACTTCTGATCTGATGACTTTTATTTTGACAGTGATGCAGAAGGCCCAGTCATCTGCTGACTATAAGTTGGGAAGTAGAAAGTCAACTATTGGAGGAGACGGGTGATGGTTTGATGTAGACACAGAGAATTCAAGAATGAATGGACCAGAAAAAAAAAAAAGAGAAATTGTTAGGTAGTGTTTCAGGGGCTTCTGAAGTTGGTGGTTATATTAATTAGAATCGAATTTAGCTGCATGTAACAGGAAAAACACACCAAAATAATAGTGGCTTAAAAATCAAAGTGTAGGGGAGTTCCTGTCGTGGCTTAGTGGTTAACGAATCCGACTAGGAACCATGAGGTTGCGGGTTCGATCCCTGGCCTCGCTCAGTGGGTTAAGGATCGGTGTTGCCGTGAGCTGTGGTGTAGGTCGCAGACGCATCTCGGATCCTGCGTTGCTGTGGCTGTGGCGAAGGCCGGCTGCTACAGCTCCTGTTAGACCCCCAGCCTGGGAATCTCCATATGCCGCGGGTGTGGCCCTTGATGAGGCAAAAAGACAAAAAAAAAAAAAAAAATCAAAGTGTAGGAGTTCCCACTGTGGCGCAAAGGAAACAAATCCGACTAGTAACCATGAGGTGTAGGTTCGATCCCTGGCCTCACTCAGTGGGTTGAGGATCCGGCATTGCTGTGAGCTGTGGTATAGGTCACGGACGCGGCTCAGATCAGGCATTGCTGTGGCTGTGTAATAGACTGGTGGCTGTACGTCTGATTTGACCCCTAGCCTGGGAACCTCTATTATGCCACAGGTGTGGACCTAAAAAGCAAAAAAAAAAAAAAAACAACAAAGTGTATTTCTCTTTCACATAAAGGAATTATGGAGATAAGACTAGAGCTGGTATATGATTCCATCAGGGATCAAAACTACTACTTTTTGCTTCAGCATCTTGGCTCATGGCTTCCATCTTCAAGGTCACCTCATGGTTCAACATGGCCACACCAGGAGGGGGCTCTTCTCCTGGATGAGTCACCTCTCTCTAAGCTTTCCTGCAGCAACTGCCCAACATTCTCCCTCATTTACTGGAACACAGACACTTGGACACACCTACACGGGCAGCTGGGAAATGCAGTCTTTTATCCCCTGCAGCAATGTGTCCAACTAGACATCCGTTCTATTATTAAAGACTATCTATTGGAATATGGAGTCAGTAATCACTACCGCTGTGATCTGCCCTGTCTTATGCTTGTTGTTCTTCTTTAGGGATCATGTCAGGATGTAGCCACAGAAAAACCTGGGAGTTGATTTCACCAGGGGTTGGGGTTTTATCAGATGAATGGTTAAAGAAAAAAAAAGAAAAAGTCCTGAGGAATTAGAGTCTAGAACTGTCTTGAGAGAGTGACCGAAATTATGAACCATAGATTCTAAACTAGATTTGGGAGACAAATGAGGGCAGGAGGAAGCTGATGAATGGAGAGAAAGTAGAGAGCTCCATTGCCTGGCCACCCCATGGCAGGGGAAAGAGAGGTTCCTATGGAAGAAACGGAGCAGGCAGGCAGACTTGAAAATAGGAGGCTGTGGTGGGGAGGTAGAAGTTAGGCTGTGGACAGGCAGCTGCCAATCATTGTTTTAAAGAGGAGATGGAATGGCACTCTCTGAATCTCAAGTGATGACAAGGAAGTGACAAGGAACCATGAGGTTGCAGGTTCGATCTCTGGCCTCTCTCAGTGGGTTAAGGATCTGGTGTTGCTGTGAGCTGTGGTGTAGGTTGCAGACACGGCTCGGATCTGGCATTGCTGTGGCTGTGGTGAAGGCCGGCGGCTACAGCTCCGATTAGACCCCTAGCCTGGGAATATCCATATGCCAAGGGTGTGGCACTAAAATGATAAAAGACAAAAAAAAAAAAAAAAAAAAAAAAAAAAAAAAAAAAAAAAGGAACAAGGAAAGACGGGCTAGACCTGAGGAACATATAGAATTAGAACCAGCTGGATTTGGTGCCAGTGTGAGAGATACAGGAACCTGATGGTTAGGGGATGGAAATGAGGACGATACCAAAATTTTAACTTAAAAATAATGTTTTACATCGTCATTTTTAGAGCCCAAACATTTGATCATTTTGACATCTAGTATATTAATAATTACTATGCTAATACCACCTAACAAATCAAACTACCTATGAGGATAGGTGCTAGAAGCAGAGCCATCCTTAGACTTTGCAGGGCCCTTGGGCAATTTTTTCTTTCTTTCTCTCTTCCTTCCTTCCTTCCTTCCTTCTTTCCTTCCTTCCCTCCCTCCCTCCCTCTCTCCTTCCTTCCTTTTTTTTTTCTCGCAGAGCCCCTGTCTAAATAAAAAAGACACCCAAAGTCAGCATGCCACACCATTTTGGCAGCTAACCTTGCAAGGTCCCTCAAAGAAATATCCCACTGGCCAATGGCAGTGATCTGCTTGCCAGGACACCCTCCTGGAACCTGGTCTTGACCACAGAGCTCCGGGACCACATAGATGTGAGTCCTGTAGTTCCTCAGGGCCTCTGGCCAACCCCATGTGTATGGATAGGGGACAGGATGTGGAGAATCAGAGGACCCCAAAGAGGTCACACAGGGATTGCAGCCCACGTGGGGCCAGGACCAGGCTGGACAGCACTGCCAGCCCTGCTCCTGGAGAGGCACTTAGAATACTGTGAGGAAGGCGCTCCAAAGAGCAGGGCCATCTGAAAGCCTCACTTGCCCAGGTCTAAGGGTGGTAGAACCCAGAATGACCTGGAATCAATGTGAACCTCAGGAAGCAAAATATGCAACAGAAACCAGCAGTTTTGAGTGCGTCCTACTTGCCCCATACCATGCAGGCCACTTGCTGCATTTGATCCCTGTAAGCAGTTTGTGAGGTGGGTACTCTTATTCAGCCTATTTTACAGATGAGAAAACTGTGTCCCAGAGAGATTATGTGACTTCCATCAGGTCACGACCCAGCGGTGACTCTGGGTTCTGAAATGTGTTCTCTCTCTACATCCCGCATCACTGCCCATGAAGGGTCTTGCCTTTTCCACTTCCACTAAAAGTGTGTGTGCTTTCTCTACAGAAGTGTGGCACTTCTCTGGTTGCTGGACATTCTGCAGCTGACCAAATCTATTCCACACCCAGTTTCTATGACTAGGTTTTTGGCCTTGGCCCAAAGCCCCCTCTGATTTCCTGCCAAACAAAGGGATACAGAGCACCCTTCCCTGATTTGCCTCAGTGGTTTCGTGGACTCCTGTGGCAGGTCTGGGCCTCCACCTCTGCCTGACCTTCCCCTGCCTGTTGTTCTGTTCAGGTTCAGCTCCCAGGTGCAATGAGCTCGAGCAACTCCCCGAGCAACTTTGAAACCAGAGAAAGAGCCACTAGGCTTGATGATGGAAGGTTTAGGTAGAACTTGACAGGAAAGCAGGTTAAGGTCATTCTGTGTAAGTCAGTGGTTTTTGCTAATGATTTTTCTGGGTTGTATCTTCATTGGTTGGGACAGACTTTGGGCAAAAATCATTAGGGTGAGGTGTGGCTGTTTTCTAGCCTTTGCTGACAAAACCCTGCACCTAGGCAAGGGGCCAGGCTACAACTGAAGGTTGGCTATGCGGTTGAGCCATTGTTTCAACACTTTCACCAGAGGCCCTCAATGAGAGATGGCTTCATCTCCTGAGAGGTGTTGGCTTGGGGTTAAGTAAGAGCTTTACTGCTTTTACAGACATCTTGTTTTCAATTTCTTGATTCTTCATCTTTCCCCTGATCACAATTTATGGCCTTATAAATAACTATAAATAAATCAGTAAAACGGAACACCGGTGAAGGCAGAGACTCAGGATTTTCATCAGGGGAGGGGAATTGGAAACCCTCTTTCTTTGTAAACATTTCCTGAGAGAGAGCATCTGGACAGTGTTTAAGAATGAAACAGCGTGTCCTGGGGTGTCTTGTGGTTTCAGCAACACCTCAGGGCTGGGGCAGGTGAGGTGCTGATTGTAGCCATGAATCAAAGTTCCAAGGTTCAAAATTGCAGCCGTTTCCACTCAGCCCAAAGCTAGAGAATTACTCACAGACCCCTGAAAATGACACTTAGCTTTGATCTCAAGAAGGGGTAAGGAAGATGCCTCCCAGAGGGGTCTAATATCAGACAGACATCATTTTTTCTTTTTTTTTATTTCTTGTGAATCTCTCCCTTTAATCATTTTTCAAACTAATGTATAGTTGAACAATGTGTCAATTTCTGCTATAGAGCAAAGTGACCCAGCTATACACACACACACACACTTCTTTTTTTTTTAATTCTTTTCCATCATGGTCTATCCCAGGAAGTAGGATATAGTTCTCTGTGCTATATTGTAGGACCTTGTTATTTATCCATTCTAAATATAATATTTGCATTTACTAAACCCAAACTCCCAGCCCATCTCTCTCCCTCTCCCCTGCCCCCGGCAACCACGAGTCTGTTCTCCATGTGTGGGTCTCTTTCTATTTTATAGATAGGTTCATTTGTGCCATGTTTTAGATTCCATGTATAAGTGATATCATATGGTATTTGTCTTTCTCTTTCTGACTGACTTCACTTAGTATGATAATCTCTGTTTCATCCATGTTACTGCAAATGGCATTATTTCATTCTTTTTGATGGCTGAGTAGTATTCCACTGTATATATGTACCATACCTTCTTAATCCATTCATCTGTCAGTGGACATTTAGCTTGTTTCCATGTCTTGGCTATTGTGACTAGTGCTGCTATGAACATAGTGGTGCATGTATCTTTTTGAACTATAATTTTGTCTGGATATATGCCTAGGAATGGGATTGGTGGATCATATGGTAATTCCATACTTGGTTTTCCGAGGAACCTCCATATTGTTTTCCATAATGGTTATACCAACGCATGTTCCCACCCACAGTGCAGGAGGGTTCCCTCTTCTCCACACCTTCTCCAACATTTGTATTTGCAGACTCATTAATGACGGTCATTCTACATTTGTATTTGCAGACTCATTAATGACGGTCATTCTGGCTGGTGGGAGGTGATACCTTGTTGTGGTTTTGATTGCATTTCTTTAATAATTAGTGATGTTGAGCATATTTTCGTGTGCCGCTGGCCAACCATAGGACGAACATCATTTTTTTTATGTGGGTAGTATCTCAGGATCTGAAAGCTAGTAGCCACTCTTAACTTCTGATCTATAGCAAATAAGGATATAGATATGAAACAAGGAGCTAAAAGAGTCCCATTTCTAAGGCACCTAGTGGAACAGAAGCAAAATTTCTAGATTATAAAGAACAGCTTCCCAGTTAACTCACCCCCCAGCTCTTGTCCCAAAACTTGGCCATCCCAGTTGGTTTTCAAGTTACGACATATGGACTGAGTACTTGGGGTGGCAGCCCCAGGAAATTCTACACATTTCCATCATAGTGTCACGCTTGGCTAGTTGTTCTGCACAAAAGAACTGGAGTTCCCCTGATGGCTTGTGTTTAGTTGGTGCCTTAGTCGTTTGATTTCTGTGTGGCATGAGATCATGGGCCTCTGAAAGGAGCAGAAACAGTGACGGGTTATGTAAGCTTTAGGTCTCAAAGCCAACAGAAAAGGGTTTTAAGTTGTTGGGCTGACAATGCAAAGAACGGAGTTTTGACATTTCAGGGGCAGGGTTGATGCCACCTGTATGGCCGGTCTAACCAGCAGCACATTCTCACAGGCCCTTCCATCAAGCGCCAGCTGGGTTATTCCAGTTTGAGTCTAGAAAGCATCAGAGGCATTTTGTCCTGGTGTTGTTCTTACCAGGCAGATTAGTCCGATGTTATGGGGTTCAGTCCAAGTTTCAGAGCTACCTGGAGACTGGATTACTATAGGAGTCTCATACTTAAGTTTGAATCCTGTCTCTATGATTAGCCTGTGTCCCTGAACAAATTACATCCTTTCTCTAAGCCTCAGCTTCCTTATCTTCAAAGGGACAGGATAATTATACCTCTTTAAAGGGTTGTGAGGATTGTAGGAGATAATGCTTGAAAGCACGTGGCCCACTTCTGGGCACAGAGTCAGCTCTCAGTAATGGAAGCAATTAAGACTATTTTTTAAATAATTGCTCAAGTAGAGGTCTTCTCTTTTCTTAACCTTCCTTATTTTTGTTGAACGAGCCAGTGGCCAGGACTTCAGAGGGTGACCAATTGGTAATGTCCTTCAGTACCAGTCATCCCATCTCATTCCTGGGTGTTCATTCACTGACCTAATTTGGTTACCTATGGTGATTACCTCAGCAAATGACTCAGGTTTCTTGGTAATGAAGAAGGAAGGACTATGGGTTGTTGACACCTTATTTGATATAATAAATAAGGAAGGGTGAAGGTGTTTCTTGAGTAACCACAAGGCTGGATCAGCATCTGAAAGTAGCTGAGTCTTGTGAAGGACCCAAGATACCACAAAAGTTTTCTGCTGAACGCAGAACAACAATAATAACCTCTGTTCTTCGTAAACGTCCCCAATGACAGGAAGAGAAAATACGTTACTTTAACAAAATTATCACAGTGTAAATGTAACAGAGCAGATTCAATTGAACAAAAATAATGTCTTCAAATTTGAAGACTGGCTTCACTTCCTCCTTCCCATTACCTAAAAGCTTAAATTTACAGATTGGACTTAAAAGACCCAATTATGTCCCATTAAATCTCATACTAGTCCTCGGGATATTGATCTGCATATGCCATATTGACACAGCTTATCCCAAACTAAATTTGTTTCCCTGTTAAATGACCTCTCCATCCCGGCTACCCATTTCTGTCAGTGGTATTACCACTTTCTAACCTCAAACCTAGAGATCTTGGTATGGTCTCTGATTCTTCCACTACCTTCTCCGTGTGTTCAGAAGTGGCCTGGTCACCTTGCTGTATCATGGTCAAGCAGACCTGTTAAGATCCTGGGCTCCATTATTAGATACTTCTGGTTTAATGCTTTACCACTTACAGCTCTGTGGCATTAGACCTGTTACGTAGCCTTTTGGTGCCTCAATGTCCTCATCTTTCAAATAGGAGAAATAAATGTTAGTTCTTCAGAGAGTTGCTATGATAATTAAATGGGATAATGTTCAGGATAGTGCCAGCATGTTGTAAGTATGTATTCAGTTCTGCTCCTAATTTTTTTTTGTTTGTTTGTTTTGGCTCATGCATGGCATCTGAAAGTTACTGGGCCAGGGACTGAACCTATACCCTAGCAGTGACAATGCTGGGTCCTTCACTGCTAGGCCACCAGGGAACTCCTGCTACTAATTTTATTATTACAACTAGTCTAAGATGTGTTCCTTCCTCTGTTTTTATTGTCAATGCTCTATTTTAAGCTCTTCTCATTTTTGGCCTGAGTTACAGATACTGATATCTAATTTATATTGCTTCCAGATTGCCCTCTCCTCACCCCATCCTGCAAGATTCTGCCAGACTCTGTCCTTAAAAACCATGTAACTCTCCAGCTCAGAATCCAAAATGGCTCCCTAATTCCGATAGCTTGCAATATACACTCCTCTTGGCAGCCTAGTGATTGAGAGCTCTGGGATCTTTTCTTTTCTCTCCCTCCCTTCCTTTCTCCCTCCCTCCGTTCCCCCCTCCCCTCCCTACCCCGCCACCTCTCTTTCTTTCCGCCTTGTGGTATATGGAATTCCTGGGCCAGACATCAGATCCTAGCCACAGCTGCAGCAACACTGGATCCTTAACCCACTGTGCCAGGCCATGGATTGAACCTTCATCCTTCTGCTCCAGTGATCCCATTGTGCCACAGCAGGGACTTCACAATTTTCTAATTGTGTAAACTTAGGTCACTGCATGCCTTTAGTCATTTCAAAATGCAAACTCTTTTCACTCTCAAGACATCTCTCCCTTCCTGCCTTCTTCCCAAGATGGCTTTTGAGCATTGGGGGAGATTTTCTGTCCTCACAGGGGCAGGGGCACAGACCTCTGGCTCCCCTCTGATCTTGGATATCCTGGTCTGGTCCTTCTGTGTCCTCTGTTGGTGTGCTGAGGTTCAGATGGTCCCGCCCTGTTCTTTGAACTTCTGCTGGGCTCCTCCTTTCCTCTGCTGAAGACTCTGGTTCCTCCCCTGTGGCTTCCCTTCATCTTACCCCAGTCTTCTGCTGGTCTCCTGGGTATTCAGTCCTTTGATATTGTGCTGATTATGAAGGAACTCTGGGTTCCATTAAATGCCACACACAAGCTGTGGGAAACTGTGATGTTATTTCAGATCCTCAGAGCCCTTAGCAATGGCTAAACCACCTGTGGCGTGGCCCCGTATGGCTCTGGGTTTAAGCTGTATATGGAGTTTCTCTGGGCGGGGGGGGTCAGTATCTCCAGACTTCGCCCTGAGAATTGAGAAGAGAGCCCCTGCATTGAGAGTTGCTTAAACTCAACCAGTGTTTCTACCACCCTTTATACTTCCTCTCCTTAGTTTTGACCCCAGGTGAAGTTGGGAAGGTGGAAAAATACTCAAATATCTTTCAAGTCTCACCATCCTCTCTCCTTCTTTTCTCTCCCTTCCAGGACCAGAGGGTTTTCAGCTCCCTTTCTATCTAGAAGGTCCTTCTCTTATGTCTTATCTCCTTATTTTGTACTCCAGCTTTATGGCCTGGTGTGAAAATCTAAACGACCCAAGGGAACCAAAGAGAATCATTAAGAAGAGAAAATATGCAGTTTCCTGGTGCCTCAGCAGGTTAAGGATTTAGTATTGTCACTGCTGTGGCTTAGGTTGCTGCTGTGGTGCTGGTTCAATCCCTGGCCCAGGAACTTCTGCATGCTGTGGGCATAGCAAGTAGATAGATAGATAAATAGATAGATAGATAGATAGATAGATAGATAGATAGATAGATAGATAGGAAGGGAGGGAGGGAGGGAGGAAATATGTTGGAAGCACTCCAAAGACATTATCTCAATTTTACCTGGGAAGACCTTGCTTCTTGCCCCTGTTTGTCCATATTCCATCCCTCCTTTCCATACGAGGGTGTCTGATTACTTCATTTAGTATGATAATCTCTGGTTTCATCAATGTTACTGCAAATGGCATTATTTCATATTTTCGGTTGCTATGACTCTACACTGTATTTTGATTTTCTGGTGGTAATATCTATCTTAACATTATAATTCAACATTTATTACTGACTTTACTTTTCAATTTTTTATTTATTTATTTTTTGCTTTTTAGGGCCACACTCACAGCATATGGAGGTTCCCAGTCCAGGGGTCAAATCAGAGCTACAGCTGCCGGCCTATGCCACAGCCACAGCAATGCCAGATCCAAGCCATGTCTGCGACTCACACCACAGCCCATGGCAACACCAGATCCCTAACCCACTGAGTGAGGCCATGGATCTAACCTGCAACCTCATGGTTCCTAGTCAGAGTCATTTCTGCTGAGCCATGACGGGAACTCCTCTTACTAACTTTAGACTAAACCTAACATATATCCATTCATGTGACATTTTTTGAGCATTTACTATGTATCGTGCACTAGAAATAAAAATATGCTGTCTGGGCCAAGTTGTCCAAATATAAATTCAGTGGCTCAAGGTCTAGACTGTTTTTGTTTAATTGAGAGGTTTTTTGGGGGGAGGAGGGTGAGGAAAGGTGATGGCAGATTTATTTTCTTCCTAAATATTGGTTGAATTACTAATGTATCCATGAATAAGGAAGATCAGCTTCCTAACTTTTTCTGAAATAGTAAGTCTAAATATGAACCAGAGGTTGAGGTTCTTTTCATTAGAAAAGACTAAGACTATGGGCAAAGGCTAGGGAATGAGAAAAGCTGTGCGTGGTATAATATCCTAAAAATCATTCTTATCACAATTTAGTTCCTAGTCTTAGTCTGCCAGTTAGGTGGCAAATGACTTTTCACATAAATATTAGGGCTAGGTCTTTCCTCTCCCTCTATTAGACTGATTTTGAGAGTTACACACCAAGTCATGCCCAGTGAAGCATCATTAGGGCTAGGTCTTTCCTCTCCCTCTATTAGACTGATTTTGAGAGTTACACACCAAGTCATGCCCAGTGAAGCATCACCACATCCTAGGAAGATCCTGTGTTTATGTGCTCACAAGCACATTTAATTGCATGTTCCCACTCCCTCAGATTAGCCTTTTGGCAGAGTGAGCTCATTTCATTTCCAATGGATATGGTGTAACCATGGTCCATTGTTGAGCAAACGTGGAAGATCAGCTGGAAACGGCCATCAGGGAAGAGGTTCAGGTGTATTCTGTAAAGGTAGGAGTAACACCAGAAAGTCTGCCATCTTTACTCAGGTCAAGGCAACTGAATTTTAAAAACTCTTTAAAACTTCAATGCCCCTGAATACACACACATAGTAATTAAAGGAATTCTGACATCTTTTTGTACATGGTAGGCACAACAGTAATAATATAATTTATTTCGAGTGACAGATTGGACCTCCATCCAGCAAGAATTTATTGAGCTCAGACATTAAGGTCTGAGATCACTGAAAGAGAAGACCAAGGCAACACCTGGGCACTGGTATACACCTGTTTCATGTCAACTTCCTAACATCACTAAGGAGGATTAAATCTGCAGAAAGATGAAAAATGGACATTCCATGGCAAAATCTAGAAAGCACATAATGAAGGGACAGTACTGGCCTTTGAAGAACATATCCTAGAAGAGTTATTCATCTTGTTTTCATATCCTCACTAGTATGATACACTGTTTTTTGAGACCCTGAAAGAGCAGCAACGCAAAATAAGAAATTCCCTTCCTTCCTTAACTGTTTTCTGGTCTAAAAAGAAGCAATCATTAAATGAGAAAAAGCCCTTTCATAACTACCCCAGAGCTCCATACCAGGATTTTAGGACAAAAATGTTTAGAGAGGTGAAATGGAGAAGGAAAAAATGTTATCCAACATCAGTTCTTAATCTGGCCCACATCTCTAACCGCTGCAGATTACTGTTAGGACACTGGGATCCAGCACCACTGAGTGCTGCTCTCAAGGCCCAGAGTTAACGCTGTTGACAAAACTCTAAGTGCTCTAATGAGTAGAGTGTGAGAAATGAATAAGTCCTTAACTGAGTATGATGCACATGTAGGGTCAGAGGTGGAGGGCATGCTTAATCATGGTAATCGCACAGAAAATGTGGGTAATTTCTCCAGGCAGAACAAGCCCAGTTACTCATAATGCACCATACTGGGCAGCACTCAAGAAGGTAGGCATCACTGCATGGCTAATTTAGGTCTGGCACACATCCACACTCTCCTGACATCCCTCTCTTTACTCCTACCCCACCACCACACCTCTGAATTGCCCCAAAGTAATGAAATAATAATGGTTGATGCTATCTCAGAGATGGCATAATGGGGTGTACCCTGGGCTTTGGAGTCATTTCTAGGTTAGAGTTTTGTACCAACTACTACATAGCTGAGAACACTGTGTCATTAATTATCTCCTCCTGAAAGTTGGAGGTAGGCTTGTGGTGGAACTTAGAAACAGGAAATACAGAGCAGTCTCTTCTCCTTCCGGTCATATTCCTGCCACTTACCTAGTACCTGACCCATTGATAGCCTTGTCAGATGTCCCGCCGTGGTGTGCCCTTTGTTTCCCAGGACTCACTCATGACTAGAATTAATAACTTTACCAGAAAGGACTCATTGCATTCTCAGGGAAACTGAAGTTAGACAACAACATTTCATTCAGCTCATCTTCTCCTGTAAGGCTTCACGGAACAGAGCCGACATTGCCCTCTCCATACACTAGGCTTGTGTTTGCTACTCTGTTTTTATATTGATCTTTTTACATTCATTTATATGCAAAGGTGTTAATAAAAATATTTAGGGAAAAAGGGTCCTGAGCCACAAGTAAGTCCATCAAGATGTTAACATTGATAGTACTTATAGAATTGAGGTACTTGTAGAATCTCAAGTTATTAAGGTTTCAAGGATTACAGACTAATAAGATATACTGAAGTGGTATACTTAAGTACCACGAAAGCCACTACCTTTTGAGACATGAATTTCACAAAGTATACGAGATTTAGGCATAGAGTATACAAGTTAAGGCTCAGGTTCTAAGGACGACCACCCAAGATGCTTCATTGATCCCACAAGGCTCACCAGGAAAGATGGTCCATTTAAAGGGGATAATTGAGAAGGGCTGAATGAAGATAAAAGGGGTTGAGCACGGTTAAAGGAAACCAAATCAAGATAGTGAAATGCCTCGGTGGAGTCCAGCTCTTTCTGCAGTGATGGAAATGTTTTACATCTATAATGTTTAATATCGTAGCCATTAGTCACGTGAAGCTATCGAGCACTTAAAATGTGGTTGATGCAACTAAGACAGTGAATTCCTAACTTAATCTAAATTTAAGTTAAATATCTAAATTTAAGTTTAAATTGGATAGTGCAATTCAGGTCTAGCAAAGAGGCACTACAGCTCATAAGCCTGAAGAGTAAGAAGGAACAATTATTGGAACCTGGAGTGATACAGAGTTAATGCTCTATCTTGTACAAGATTACATGACAGGAATTGTGGCTTTTGACAGGATGAGGTTGCTGCCAACTTGCTGCCTGGCTGGAGAAATGCTGGGAATACCCTGACTCACTCTTATCCAATCACCCCTCTTTTGGTACCTCTGATGTAACTCACCAGAAACCGCAGAACAAGAAACCTCATTCATGCAGTTCAGGTCGGCCTCCAGAGGCACTGAACATAGAGAAGAGTGTTGAGCAGATCTGGAGCAAAATATTACTATACCATGTACAAACTGGGCTAAGGCATTGAACACTTAGCTTATTAGCATTTATGAATCTAAATAAATGTGGAACCAGTGGCAAAAAGTGGAACAAAAGAATGTTTCTCAATAAAGTCATAAAAATATGTCTTATTAAAGCTATCCCAGGAATTCCCATGTGGCGCAGCGATTAATGAATCCGACTAGGAACCATGAGGTTGCGGGTTCGATCCCTGGCCTTGCTCAGTGGGTTAACAATCCGGCGTTGCCATGAGCTGTGGTGTAGGTTGCAGACGTGGTTCAGACCCCGCACTGCTGTGGCTGTGGCATAGGCCAGCAGCTGTAGCTCTGATTAGACACCTAGCGTGGGAACCTCCACATGCCACGGGTGCGGCCCTAAAATGACAAAAGACAATAAACTAAACTAAACTAAAATAAAAGCTATCCCAGAGCATTCTGTCACTAAGTGGCACAATGCTGTAATCAAACTGCAACAGGGTTCATCTCAGGCTTCATACATGAAGAATGAGGTCAATCCCAGATCCCTACAACTATACCCAACCTTGTATTAATCCCAAGATTTGTGTGAAATTCTTTCCAAGATGCCATCTCAAATCACAAAGCCTAGGAGTGGGAGATTTTTCACTTAGGCAAAAGATCATTATTACTCAATAAATGGATCAACTCAGAAAGTTGGAGAAAGACCAGTAAACCAGACACAGGGATCCAAAGACTCCCCAACTCCTACTCTAGGACTGTATAACAAAATACTCTCTTCAAATAGGCCTACTTATGTTTTTTGTACCATCTCTTTGAATGTTGGTGTGTTTTAACAACCTCTTTCACTTTCTACACTGGATAGCAGTGCTGACAAGAAAACAAAATAGACCGAAAAAAATATCTATAGCCAGAGTCAAATTTTGCTTTGGAAACCTTTATCTACTTTGCTGGGTCCTGAATATAGTAAAAGTCCAGTCTTCACTGTCTAGCACTTAAGGAAGAAAGGTCTAATGTTACAGCATGGGGGTTGAAGTAGGTGCCAAAGGAAAAGCAGTTCCCACCACCTCCAAGGAGCAGGAGCTGTTGCTCTTCAGGAACAAGGATGCTGGTATGGTTGTGTAACATTAATGGCCATGGCACATATGTTGTGTCAATCTGATACTCAGAGCTCAATCCTGTAGACAAATCAATAATAGTCACTCCAGGAACTGAGGAGGAATGAATCCAGACCCCTCCAACCAACAGAAGCTTTTCATTGACCACATGAGCTGTGTGGGAGTACCTTGGGGTAACAGGAGGCTGAATGGCTATTGGTTCCCAGAGGAATCCAGAAGAGACTGGTTTCAGAAAGAGTACAGAGCTCAGCGGCTCCTCAGAAGCACCCAGACCTCCAGCAATGAGAGCTCCCCCTTGCCAGCTGCAGGCACTGTGGGAATGCCGACCTTCAGGGGCTTCTCCCTCCACTGGGATCCTGACCCAAGCCATTGTCGCCACATGTAGGAAATGCCAGTCACTTAGTACAGGCTCTGCCACACTGCGGCCCCCATATACAAACAAATATTTCTGATTCTTATAGGACACTTCTGTTGTTGAATGGCGCCAGCATGACAAAGTGGAATCTTCTGGACACACCTTTGTGACTGTGATACTTAGGTCCTCAGTTTTACTATCCTCAAGCTTCCCAAAATGTAGCTGGAGAATCCCCAAGGCGGGAGTGACAGGGGACAATCTCCCTCCCAGAACCAGAACCTGTGTATCTGAAAGTCTTGTCATGGTGTGATAAAGGCGTCTATCCCACTGAACTCCCGTTCCCCAACTGCATACTTGATTGGCTTTCCATTCAAAGTCAGAGTACCTTGAGAGCAAGTGAAACTTGTTCACTCGGCAGTGCCGCCCCTCCTGTTCTCCAAATCCTCCTGCACTGAGAATAATGCCTGGGCTCAAAAGGACAGAGGCATGGCCATATCTCTTAAGGTCTGGGCCCTGGCTGTCACTAGAGACTACACGGGCACGGAAGACTCCGGAAGGGGAGGCAGGATCTAGCCGAGGAAATGTCTCTGATGGTGGGAACACTAGAGTTTGGGAGACAGCCTCTCCCTGAGAAGCGACCAGAATGAAATAGTGGGCGCACTTCAGATGCCACTCCTCAAACTCGTCAAAAGGTTCAAGATTTTCCACGCGCCGGCGTTCTTCGGCGGGGAGAAACTGGCGATAAAACTCATTCATGTCCAAGGCATGGCAGGCCGTCCAGCCGGCCTGAAGAAAGCGCTGCTGCTGGGCCTTCGTGTCGGGAAAGCGGTCCAGGCCATGCAGGGGAGAATTCAGCTGCCGAAAATGTTGCTGCATGAACTGGCCAAAGGCGTCATGCGGCCTCATCTGTTCGTAGATGACGAAAAGGGCATTAGAAAAACACTGGGCGGCCCAGGCGATGAGGGCCGCGGCATTACTCGGCTCGAGGTAAGTCAGCACGGCCTCAGCCAAGAGCAGAGTCGGTGCGGCCGCGTCGAGGCCCGCGGCGGCCAGTGCCTGGTCCAAACGCTGCACCTGCCGCAGGTCCAGCCCCAGGATGCGGTAGTCCGAGCTCTCAAAGCACAGCATTGACCCGGGGTCCCCGCATTGGAAAGGCCCGGTTAACGCGCATAGTTCCGGCGTATCTCGAATCCTATCCGCTTTGCGCCGCGCCACGTCCGGAAAATCTACCTCCCAGACTGCAGCCCCGGCCAGGCGGCCCGCAGCTTTGAGGCGAAAATAAAGCGAGTCCGAGCCGGCGCCCAGAGACAGTATCTGAATGGGAGACGCGCCGAGAGCCGCACGCGTCCCCTCCAGGAACGCGCGTACGCAGTACCGCACGGCGCGTGCGCGGACGTAGTAGCCACGGTGGATCAGCGGCGCGCGGCGTGCGGACGCCGGAACTAGCAAGGAGGCAAAGGCGTCCTGCACATACCCGCGCGCGGCCAGGGAGCTCTTGCTGAGGGCGCTGCTGTCATTGGTGTTCTGCACTGCTCCCGCCCGACGCTCGCGGCTCCGCGGGCCCATGGCCAGGGGAGTCAGGAGCGGCGGTTCGTCACGGTGGTGAGCTGCCCTTTCGTTCCGTGGTACCCACCTCGCGGACTTCTGTACGGAAAAATCACGCCCTCCCCCCGTGCCTCCTCTTCCTTGGACACGTGTGCGTCACTTCCGGGAAGCTCAAGGCCCGCTAATCAGGACTGAGGAGGGTGTAGCTTGTGGTGACAGTCCGCTGTGATTGACATTCCTTTGATTATCCGGGACTGCGTCTTCGCGGGAAGACTGCCCACGGCGGCTTATTATGGACACGTGGACTGTTTCTGGGAAACGTGCGTTGTCACTATTCTACAAGCCTTCCTGTCCGAAGTGAAAATTTTACCTCAGTTCTCATAGAGTTATTAGCTGTTGAGGAAAATCTTTAAGAGGTGAGTCTGCGGGGACCGACAGCCAGACCTCCTCGCAGACCATGTAGGCAGGATCTGCATGGAGTGTCTGGTAGGGGCAAAGCAGAGTCAGAATCACTGACTTTGATGGGCGAGGAATAGGGGTCTTTCCTCGGATGCTAACTACCAGTACTTAGAGATCTCATTTAAATCTGGAAACAAGTCATTGAGGCCAGGTACAAAATGAAGAAACTTTTACAGAAGTGATTCAACCAGTAAGTGTTTCCCCATAAATGTTACTACCGATTCCCTTGTATTCCTGGCTCTGTGCTAAGCTGACACTAAGTGAACCTCTCAGCCTCTGTTTCTCAGCTATAAAATGACATTCCCCTCCACGTTCAAAGTTCTGTCTTCTGAATATGTCTCCAGGAGAGGGAATCACGGAAGAGAGGTGATTGATTATTCCCTTTTGATATGGTCTGAGTCTTGATGGTTTAAAATAATCATCAGGTTTCCATCACCAGCAGGAAATCGCTTGCAAAGATACTTAGGGGATTTTGTAGCTTATTAATTGGGATTTGGTGACTGACTGTAGAAGCTGAGATGGAGAAGGAAATTAAGATGACTGTAGTATGGTTACCCTGAAGCAGTGTAGCACAGTTGTGAAGGGCATACGTTTTGGAGTCCAGATAATTTGGATTTGGATATTGTAACTGTGCCATTTAGATTTGGTGTTTTAGGAGCTTGTAATGACTGTAAGGAGAGCAATTTCTGTGGAGCACTAAGGGCAGAATCCAGTTTCATTGAATGGGAGAAGGAAATGGAGGAAGCTCAAGGAGTTTAATTCAGAAGGAAGGAAGGAAGAGACAGGGCAGCAGTGAAAGATGAATGTGGGATAAAAGAAAGTTGGTTTTAATTTTTTCTTTTTTTTTAAGGTGGAAACAAATACTGTACTTGCATGACGGTTCTCTGAGGGAATTTAGCCAGTTGGAAAGAAAGGTTGAGGAACAGAAAAGTGAGAAGATAAACTAGTGGAGTAACAACTTGGAATAGATAGGAAGTAATGGGGTCCTGGGCACAAATTAGTCTTGGAGACTGGAGAATAAATCCTCTTTCTCTGATTTATGAGGGAAGAAGGGGTATAGGTAAAGATAAGTTTCAGTTTGAGGGAGGGCAGAGAGAGACAGAGTTCATGCCTGATGGCCTCTCTTCTCTCTGTAGAGCTGGTGGTTGGGTTGTCAGTTCAATGTGAGGCAGATGGGTATCCTCAAACACTTGAGTTTGGAATTGCCTCTGAAGGGACTGGGAGAAGGATTCCCCGGAGCCTTCTGGCATTTTCAGATACTCATCTCTAAAATGAGATTGTGTAGCTTTGTGAGGTGTCTTAGGATTGACTGAAAGTCAGAGAGAGAGAGAAAAAGAAAAAGGTTGTAGAACTTGGAAAAAATATTCCTAGTGCTGTAGAAATGAATTTTAAATGACAAGTAATAAAATGTACATGATATATTAGAAATACTGCTTTTTTGGTAAAGAGCAGATCTAAGAAATGTGATTCAAGAAGAAAGAGAATGGAGCAAAATTTGTGAATACCTTATTGTTTTCTGCTTATTTAAAAAAAATCTGTTTATTCTTATGTAAAATGGGATAGTAATACCTCATAGGTTGTTATGAGAATTAAGTAAAATTACTGTCCAAGACTTTTTTTTTTGTCATTTTAGGGCTGCACCCCCGGCATGTGGAGGTTCCCAGGCTAGGGGTCTAATCGGAGCTACAGCTGCTGGCCTACGTCACAGCCACAGCAATGTGGGATCCGAGCCGCATCTGCAACCCACAGCACAGCTCACAGCAACGCTGGATCCTTAACCCACTGAGCAAGGCCAGGGATCGAACCGGCAACCTCATGGTTCCTAGTTGGATTTGTTTCCATTGTGCCACAATGGGAACTCCCCATCGAAGACATTTAACGGAGAAAGACTGCCTCATACTAAGTGCCTAATAGTAAGTGTTTTTATTATTCCGAGTTCCTCTTGTGGTCTGGGGGTGGGAGGAAAAAAATTCTCCAGGAGAACAGGAGACCTGGTTCTGGCCCTGCTCTAACTTGATGAAATATTAGTCAAACATAGGAAAATCTTATTTCAGTGTGTTGCCATTTAGCGCCTCACTCCCACCCCAGCTGCTTCTGGCCCTTGCCAAAGCCTAGCCCAGGCAGGTTGAATTTGGCAGGCCATGGAACTGATAGCAATACCTTAGGCAATGATTAGGTAAATAACAACTTTTTAAAATGTGTAAAAATTGTGCTTGTTTTGATGGCTTTCAAATTTCCATAGGTTAACATTGTAGCCAGTGGGTCAGTAAATTTACTCATAGCCAGTTAAAGGTCAGTCAGAGGGTAGTCTGAAATGTTTCACAAAATAACATTAGGATCCTAGAGTAGGACTGAAAATTTATATGAAAAATTAGCCACCTGTCAGATTTGTTACCAGCCTGTATGTAAAATGTCCTAAATGGTTTTTCAGGCTATCATTCTGTTGTCTAAATATAAAAGTTCTTCCCTCTCATAACTCATAATAATGAAACTGTTTTACAAGATTTACTAAAAAGCTATTTATTTTATCAGCAATTCTGTAAAATAATTATTATAATTAACTTATTGAATTATTAAGTGAATTTAAATTTATTAGTTATTTAAAAATTTTTAATTATTTTAAAAAGTAATCAGGTATTACATGGAAGTTGTAAAACTTTCAAATTGCACAAAACTATTTAAGGTAAATAAAAATAAAATTCTATCTCCTGACCTTTGCCACTTCCAACCCACTTTCTAGTGGTAAGTTTTCTATGTATCCTTTCATGTCTGTTTTAGGAATAAAGATATATATGTATATATATGTGTGTGTGTACACACATGGTTTGTTTATAAATGTCATCTTTCTAAACAATATATTTTGCAACTTAACTTTTTGGAAATAACTTTATATTGTAGAAGTCTTTCCATATAGTCAAAGATATTCAGTTGGATGGATATATAATTAATTTAGCCACTATTCTACTAATGGACATTTAGGTTGTTTCCACCTTTTTGCAGTTATAAATAATGCTATAAGAAGTGTATTTGTACATATCCTATAAGATATAGGATAAATCCTAAAAGTAGAATTATTGGTCAAAAAGTGTGTGTGTATTGATATATATCACCAGATTGCTTTCCAAAAAGATCATGGCAAGTTCTGTTCCCACCAGAACTTTTACTCTCACCTTACCCATATAGGGTATTCTTCTGAGATTCAGAATTTTTTTCTGGATAATTTTACAAGTTAAGTCTTCCACATGAACTTTAAAAATCAATTTCTTTCTTTTTTTTTTTTTGCCCTTTGTCATTTTAGGGCCATACCCGCGGCATATGGAGGTTCCCAAGCTAGGGGTCTAATCGGAGCTGTAGCCACCACCCTACGCTGCAGCCACAGCAACACAGGATCCAATCCGTATCTGTGACCTACACCTCAGCTCACGGCAACGCCGGATCGTTAACCCACTGAGCAAAGCCAGGAATCGAACCTGCAACCTCATGATTCCTAGTCAGATTCGTTAACCACTGCGCCATGACAGGAACTCCTAAAAATCAATTTCTTTTTTCTTTTTAATGGCTGCACCTGTGAAATATGGAAGTTCCTGGGCCAGGGACCGAGTTGGAGTGGCCTATGCCAGAGCCACAGCCACACTGGATCAGAGCCACATCTGCAACCTAGGCTGCAGCTTGTGGCAACCCTAGATCCTTAACCCACCGAGTGAGGCCAGGGATGGAACCCACATCCTCAAGGACACTATGTTGGGTTCTTAACCCGCTGAGCCACAAAGGAAATTCCGAAAATTTCTAAGGAGTAATTTTGGAAATATTTTAGTTAACTTTATAAGTCAATTTATGGCAATTTACTATTTCAGGGTATGTTTTCCCTTTTTTTTTGTCATTTATTTCCCTTTATTTTTTTTATTTTTTATTTTTTTTGTCTCTTTAGGTCTACACCCACAGCATATGGAGGTTCCCAGGCTAGGGGTCCAATTGGAGCTGAAGCCACCAGCCTACACCACAGCCACAGTAACACAGAATCCCAGCTGGATCTGCTACCTACACAGTAGGTCACCACAATGCCAGATCCTTAACCCACTGAGCAAGGCCAGGGATCGAACCTGCATCCTCATGGATACTAGTCTAGTTTGTTAACAGGACCTCCTGTTTTTCCATTTTAATGACATCTTTTATGTACTTCAATAGAGATATTAAAGGTATTGATTAAATAGACCATCTTTTTCATTTGTTACTGTTTATTAAGCACTTACTATAGCATTTTATTGAAATTTATCCCATACTGAGTAGACCTGTGGATTTCTATGGCTTCTGTCTAGTCCTGTACAGACTGTTTTCTTTATTGACCATGTTATTTATTTAATTTTTGCATTATAGCTGGTTTACAGATTTCTGTCAGATTTTCCAATTGCACCGTGTGGTGACCCGGTTACATGTACATATGTGGATTTGTCACATGTGATTAGACATAGTTCCCTGTGCTATACAGCTGGATCTCCTTGCTTTTCCATCACTGAAGCAGTAGTTAACCCCATTCCCTCCCACCCCCTCCCCAACCCCTTTGGCAACCACAAATCTGTTCCCCAAGTTCGTGATTTTCTTTTCTGTTGAGAGGTTCCTGTGTGCAGTATATTAGACTCTAGTTATAAGAGATATCATATGGCATCTGTCTTTATCCTTCTGACTTGCTTCGATGGTCAGTATGAGGGTCTCTAATTCCATCCGTGTTGCTGCAAATGACATTATTTTATCCTTTTTTTATGGCTGAATGGTATTCCATCGTGTATATATACCACATCTTCCTAATCCAATCATCTGTCGATGGACATTTGGGTTGTTTCCATGTCTTGGCTATTGTGAATAGTGCTGCAGTGAACATGCGTGTGCAAGTTTCTTTTTCAAGGAAATTTTTGTCTGGATATATGCCCAAGAGTGGGATTGCTGGGTCATATGGTAGTTCTGTGTATAGTTTTCTAAGATACCTCCATACTGTTTACCATAGTGGTTGTACCAGCTTACATTCCCACCAACAGTGCAGGAGAGTTCCCTTTTCTTCACACCCCCTCCAGCAGTTGTTGTTTGTGGACTTGTTAATGATGGCCATTCTGACTGGTGTGAGGTGGTATCTCATGGTAGTTTTGATTTGCATTTCTCTAATCATCATCATGGTGTTGATGATGAAAAGAGCTTGCCACTTTCATGTCCTTGTTGGTCATCTGTATATCTTTGGAGAAATGTCTATTCAGGTCCTTTGCCATTTTTCAATGGGGTTGTTGGCTTTTTTGAGGTTGAGTTGTATAAGTTGTTTGTATATTTTAGAGATTAAGCCCTTGTCAGTTGCATCATTTGAAACAATTTTCTCCCATTCTGTAAGCTGTCTTTTAGTTTTCTTTTTAGTTTCCTTTGCTGTGCAAAAGCTTGTCAGCTTGATTAGGTCCCATTGGTTTATCTTTGCTTTGATTTCTGTTGCTTTGGGAGACTGACCTGAGAAAACATTTGTAAGGTTGATAACGGAGAATGTCTTGCCAATATTTTCTTCCAGGAGTTTAATGGTGTCTTGTCTTATATTTAAGTCTTTAAGCCATTTAGAGTTTATTTTTGTGCATGGTGTGAGAGTGTGTTCTAGTTTCATTGATGTGCATGCAGCTGTCCAAGTTTCCCAGCAATGCTTACTGAAAAGACTGTCTTTTTCCCATTTGAAGTTCTTGCCTCCTTTGTCAAAGATCAATTGGCCATAGGCATCTGGGTTTATTTCTGGGTTCTCTATTCTGTTCCATTGTTCTGTATGTCTGTTTTGGTACTAGTACCACACTGTCTTGATTACTGGCCCTGTAATATTGCCTGAAGTCTGGGAGAGTTATGCCTCCTGCTTGGTTTTTGTTCCTCAGGATTGCTTTGGCAATTCTGGGTAGTTCCATATAAATTTTTGGATTGTTTATTTTAGTTCTGTGAAGAATGTCATGGGTAATTTGATAGGGATTGCATTGAATCTGTAGATTGTTTTGGGTAGTATGGCCATTTTTACAATATTAATTTTTCTGGCCCATGAGCATGGGATATCTTTCCATTTCTTTGTATCTTCTTTGATCTCCTTGATTAATATTTGTAGTTCTCTGCATATAAGTCTTTCACCTCCATGGTCAGGTTTATTCCCAGGTATTTGCTTTTTTGGGGTGCTATTTTAAAAGGTAAAATATTCTGGTATTCTTTTTCTAATATTTCATTGTTAATATACAGAAATGTGATTGATTTCTGAAGGTTAACCTTATATCCTGCTACTTGGCTGAATTTGTTGATCAGTTCAAGTAATTTAGGGGTTGAGTCTTTGGGTTTTTCTATATATAGTATCATGCCATCTGCATAGAGTGACAGTTTTACCTCCTCTCTCCCTATTTGGATGCCTTTTATTTCTTCTGTTTGTCTGTAGCTAGGACTTCCAATACTATGTCGAATAATATTGGAGAGAGTGGGCATCCTTGTATTGTTCCCGATTTTAGTGGGAAGGCTTTCAGCTTTTCTCCATTGAGTATTATATTTGCTGTGGGTTTTTCATATATGGCCTTTATTATGTTAAGGAATGTTCCCTGTATTCCCACTTTGGTAAGAGTTTTGATCATGAATGGATGTTGGACTTTGTCAAATGCTTTTTCTGCATCTATTGAGATGATCTTGTGGTTTTGACTTTTCTTTTGTTAATGTGGTGTATGATGTTGATTGATTTGTGTACATTGAACCACGCTTGTGCACCTGGGATGAATCCCACTTGGTCATGGTGTATGATATTTTTGATATGCTCTTGGATTCGGTTGGCTAAAATTTTGTTGATTTATTGCCCATTTTAAAATCTTGGTGACTTATTTAACTTTTCTCAGTATTGATGTATTGATTTGTAACGAGGTAAAAATACTTATTTTGAAAGGTTGTTGGGAGAATTAAAGATAATACCAAAAGAGCTTGCCACTTAACTCTGAATGGAAACTGTTACAGGCTCTGAATGGAAACTGTTGTTCTTATCAACATCATCATCATGAATTTGTGAGAACCCAGAGTCAAGGTGGCTACTTTGAAAATCACTAAATTTCATTTGGAATTTTAATCTTAATCTATAAATCAGCTTCAGAGGTGAAGGAAAATTAGGATTTATTTGTCACCTACAATATGCTGGGCACTGTGCTAGTTTCTAGGTAGGTAGAGTAAGCCTTAGTCTTGTTCTTAGGAAGTTTACATAGTCTGGTGAGGGAGAAAGACAAGTCAATCAGTGATTGACCCACAATATGATAAAGTGCTGAGTTAAAGGTAGTCACTGGATCATATGGGTGCTTAGAAGAAGGGCATTTACATTACTTTATTAATCTTCACAGGCACTCTGCATGTTTTAAAACTGTAGTTGATTTTTATCCAGTTCTCACAAACAAGGAAAGCGAAGCCATGAGGTTAAGTGACTAAGGCCACATAGCTACTCAAGGGCAGAACTGGTAAAAGGATTAATGTAGGTCCACCTACTCCAGTGCCTCTGCTCTTCCTTTATATATTTTAAACCATTCAAAAATGCAAACTTTTTTGGAGTTCCTGTTGTGGCTCAGTGGTAACAAATCTGACTAGTATCCATGAGAATGCATCTTCAGTCTGTGGCTTCGATCAGTGGGGTAAAGATCGGACATTGCAGTGAGTTGTGGTGTAGATCACAGATGAGTCTCGGATCCTGAGTTGCTGTGGCTGTGGTATAGGCTGGCAGCTGCAGCTCCAATTTGACCCCTAGCCTGGGAACCTCCATATGCTGAAAGCAGAAACAAACAAACAAAAAAACCTTCTTGACCACAAATAGTTTTTTTTTTTTTAATTTCTGGTTTTAAGAAGTAGTTTTAATATAAAGTGCTAATAGGTAAAGAATATACTCTATGAAATTTCAGATTTTAATCCATCTTTTACCAGCTTGAGGCCTGTTGCTATTTCCAGTTCAGGTTGTTGGCTCACTTAAGTTAGCTTTGGAGGAGCTTTTGTCTTTAGAGCAATAAATTAACGTGCTTGTTTTTGTGTCAACATCTAAAAATGTTCACATCTGTTTAAATAGGTGAAGCTGAGCTCACAGCTTACATATACAGTTTATCTTATCAAGATGCATGGAAGTAAAGCAGTCTAAAGGAAATTGAAGACCACAAATCTTAATGACTGAAATAATTATATTGGTCACAATATAATTATTGAAGAAAGACCTTTGCTGTTCAGCTAAATCATGATGGAGGCAGAAGAACAACAGCCGTGGAAGACAACCTTTTACTCAGAATTACCTAAAGTGGTGAGAATTCAACCACAGAATTCAAAAGTGTTGTTAATTTTAATGACTTCTGTGTTGTTTCTTTTCACAAAAGAAAAGTAAATTTTGTAGGTAGACTCTGTAAACTTTGTAAAATTTGAAAGTTATATAGCTTCATCTAGTAGACAGTTTGCCTAGTACACACTGCAAACATCAAGCACTTGATATGATGCTCTCTATCTAGTGGGTATTTGAGAGGTTTTTGCTGATTGTATTCTCTTGTTTTAGGAACTTCATGCTCACTTGAATGGATCCATTAGTTCTAATACCATAAAGAAATTAATAACCAAGAAATCAGGTCTTAAAATCCATGATCAGATGACTATGATTGACAAGGGAAAGAAGAGAACTTTAGAAGAGTACGTTTGGGGAGCTTGTAGACATACTTCTTTTTTCTTCTGTTTTGAGATTGTAAACAGCATACAAGGATTTAGATTTTTGTAGTTAAAGGAGTAGGGTAGCCATGTGGTATGGAGAGTGTAACTTGGCATACAGCATTTTTTCCAACTGTCAGACTGTTGACGGTATTCTTAGTGATTTATATTTTTTGTGAAATTATACTATATTGGAATATTCTTTAGACTTGAAAATATAAGCTTATTGATCTTATCTCCCGTTTGCTCCTACCATTTGGGGTACAGGTTGGGGGGAGCGGGGTGGAGAAGGGGAACTATTATTTCCCACTTAAAAGTAACATTTAATTTGCAGCCATTTGATTATCCTTCCAAGTAAATGTAATTTTTGAAAAAAAAATGTTTTGTAGTTCTTTAAAAAATATGTCATTGTTATTAGCCAAAATCTCTTAATTTAGTCAAGTTTTTGATGACTGAAGTGTGTAAAACTTTTCATGTTGCAGATGTTTCCAGATGTTTCCAATTATTCATCAACTTACTACCAGCCCTGAAGATATTCTAATGGTGAGAAATGAAGCAATTTTTAGCTGTTTTAAAAATTAAGTAATTGATACCCTTCTGTTGTTGTACTTGACTTTTTGCTGTCATCAAGAATCTGATGAGGAGTTCCCGTCGTGGTGCAGCAGAAACAAATCCGACTAGCAACCATGAGGTTGCAGGTTCCATCCCTGGCCTCGCTCAGTGGGTTAAGGATCTGGTGTTGCCATGAGCTGTGGTGTAGGTTGCATATGCGGCTTGGATCCTGTGTTACTGTGGCTGTGGTGTAGGCTGGTAGCTGCAGCTCCAATTAGACCCCTAGCCTGGGAACCTCCATATGCCGTGAGTGCGGCCCTAAAAAATAGCAAAAAGAAAAAAAAATGATGAAACATTTTCTGCTTTTTTTATGGCAACTTTTTTAAAAAACTGTTAAGTCATTTGCCTAATGAGGCAGAATAATAATTCAGGTAGTTAGTGTAGGAACATGGGCTTTGATATATTCCTTGATTAATATCCATGGTTTAAGATTTATAAAAACAGGGAGTTCCCTTCGTGGCTCAGTGGTTAACGAATCCGACTAAGAACCATGAGGTTGCGGGTTCAATCCCTGGCCTTGCTCAGTGGGTTAAGGATCCGGCGTTGCCGTGAGCTGTGGTGAAGGTTGCAGACGCGGCTCGGATCCTGCGTTGCTGTGGCTGTGGCGAAGGCCGGCAGCTACAGCTCCTGTTAGACCCCTAGCCTGGGAACCTCCATATGCCGTGGGTGCGGCTCTACATAAAAGGCAAAAAGACAAAAAAAAAAAAAAAAAAAGATTTATAAAAACAAAGCAAGGGAAACAGGCCTTGCTTGAAGATTAACTACTGAAAGTACGTCAGTTTTATTCAAGGTGGACATTAACCCCTGACCTATACATTTGACTGTTAGGAAAAGAATGTTAAGAGTGGCGACTGTAAGTCTGGGGGAAAGAAGAACAAAAAGGACCATAAAACTTATGGCGTATACCCTAACTCTAAGTCCCTATTGGACCAGGTCTGATATAGGTGCTGGGCAAGGCCAATAGCAAGAAGAACTGATAGCAAGGACCCCACGTTGGTACCCTTGTTTTTTTTTTTTTGTTTGTTTGTTTTTTAGGGCTGCACTTCTTGGCATATGGAGGTTCTCAGGCTAGGGATCAAATCGGAGCTACAGCCGCCAGCGTACACCACAGTCACAGCAATGCTAGGTCTGAGCCATCTCTGTGACCTACACTACAGCTCATGGCAATGCCAGATCCTTAAGCCACTGAGTGAGGCCAGGGATCGAACCCACAACCTCATGGTTCCTAGTCGGATTCATTTCCACTGCACCACAGTGGGAACTTGGGTACCCTTGCCTTTAAGAGATAAAACCTCCTTAGAAGATTAGAGAAGGGGGACTGTTCTTCCCCCTCCCAGTGTCTGTGCTGGGAACTATCTGCCTTCCTGTAATAAAGACTTGCTTGCTTGCCGCCTGTGTATTCGCGAAGTTCGTGAACAAGAACCCAGATTCTGGTAACAACTTTCCGGTAACACTCAAAGCTAATGTCAAAAGACTCTGTTTATTGTAAAAGATAGTAGGAAAGAACCAAGACCAAAATCTTCCCTTAGTGGACAATATGGAGGAGAAAATCTTGTCCTGTTTTCCTATATAATATAGCATATGAGAGCTCCCTGGTGGTCTAGTTAAAACTCTGAGCTTTGACTGCTGGGGGCTGGGTAAATAGGAACATAGCATATGAAATATTTGGCTATAGGCTTTGCTGTATTGCTTGGGATATTTTGAACTGCCTGGATGTCTTTATAGCGGATGAAGAGGTGCTTAGAGATTGAATGATTAATTCCTAGGAAAACTGTGCCTTCCCTCTGAGACTGAAGGACTAGAGGATGTCATGTGTCCTCTTATCTGAAGCTCTGTGATTCTAGAGTCTGGAATGGAAGACTGGCTCTGTATTGTTGATCTGGCCAGGATGGCATTTTTATTATTTATTTGTTTATATATTTATTTATTTTGTATTTTTAGTGCCACACCCGTGGCATGTGAGGGTTCCCAGGCTTGGGGTCCAATCGGAACTGCAGCCGCCAGCCTTCGCCACAGCCACAGCAACATGGGATCTGAGCCGCGTCTGCAACCTACACCATAGCTCATGGCAATGCCTGATCCTTAACCCACTGAGTGAGGCTAGGGATCGAACTCATGTCCTCATGGATGCTAGTTGGGTTCATTAACTAACCACTGAGCCATGATAGGAACTCCCAAAATGGCATTTTTAAGTGTTCTCTTTGTAATTGGAGAGAACCTGAATCCTATCAGTGTTCTTAACCCTTAGAAAAAATGCCAAGGAAGAAGTGTAACCTGTGTTTCTGGAGAGGTAACTTTTTTTTTTTGTCTTTTTGTCTTTTTGCCTTATCTAGGGCTGCACCCATGGCATATGGAGGTTCCCAGGCTAGGGGTCTAACAGGAGCTGTAGCTGCCGGCCTTCGTCACAGCCACAGCAACACGAGATCCGAGGCGCATCCGCAACCTACACCACAGCTCACAGCAACGCTGGATCCTTAACCCACTGAGCAAGGCCAGGCATCGAACCCGCAACCTCATGGTTCCTAGTCTGATTCGTTAACCACTGAGCCACAACAGGAACTCCCTGGAGAGGTAACTTTTGACCAGTCAAGAAAGAATTTCCCTCCTTAGCTGAGATTGATCCTCATGAGCATTAAGTAAATGAATCACCTTTTGGAGGAGGGTTAACTTGAAACATCTAGTTCAACAAAAGTTGACTGAGGGCCCACAGTGTTCCAGAGAGTCAGCTGAATCCTGGGAGATATAGAGGTAGATCAACCTGGTCCCTGCCCCTTGGGGTCTGGAGATAGATCAACCTGGTCCCTGCCCCTTGGGGTCTGTAGTCAGGTTGGAGAGCAGATAAATCCAGCATCATGAGGTTAACTCTGTGTTAGAGACATGCACGGGGATTTACAGGAACACAAGGGAGCGTTGTCTTATCTGCCACTCAGCAGATAACACTCCCCTGCTAGGAATGTCCACCACAGGGGCCTCTGTCTCACTTTCTCTTGTTGAGCGTAACTGAGAAAAACTGATACAGTGCTTGTTATTTCAGTCCTTTCAAAGCTGGTAAAACCTTTGTTAAAATGAGGTGAGGAATTAGGATTATGTAGCATTTGTTTTTTTGTTTTGTCTTTTGTCTTTTTAGGGCTGCACCTGAGGCATATGGAGGTTCCCAGATAGGGGTCCAGTCGGAGCTGTAGCTGCCGGCCTTCGCCACAGCCAAAGCCACGCCAGATCTGAGCTGCGTCTGTGACCTACACCACAGCTCATGGCAGTGCCAGATCCTTAACCCACTGAGCGAGGCCAGGGATCAAACCTGCAACCTCATGGTTCCTAGTCGGATTTTTTTCCGCTGTGCTGCTACAGGAACTCCAGATTCTGTAGCATTTGACTTAATGCTACTGAGACAAACACCTGTATGTGGTTCAGAGGATGAGAGTGAGATGCCCCAGAGAGTGAAATGACTAACATTTACATTTAATAAATGAACCTTGTGGGAGTATGCCAAGGGATTGCTTGTAAAATTGTGGCACTGAGTGTGTGTGGCTCGCTTAATAGTCTGGTCAAGCTGACTGGGTGAATCTCAAAGAATCTCAGAGACAGGACTGAAATGTGACTGAAATAACTATTGCATGTGCCAGACACTATACTCAAGACTCCTTTCTAAGGTGGGCGTTTTTATTGTTCCCTTTCTACAGATGAAAAAACCTGAGGCTTAAAGGGGTTAAGTGTAACTTGTTCAGGATCACTCACTGAGAGTAAGTGGCAGAATTAACTCTTTTACCTAAGTCCAGAGCCCATATTCTTTCTTTTTTTTTTTTTTGCCTTTTGTCATTTTATGGCCGCGGGTTTATGGCCGCACCCGCGGCATGTGGAGGTTCCCAGGCTAGGGGTCTAATCGGAGCTGTGGCCACTGGCCTGCGCTGCAGCCACAGCAACGCAGGATCCGAGCCGCGTCTGCAACCTACACCACAGCTCACGGCAACGCCGGATCGTTAACCCACTGAG
>PVHT020001751.1:6936905-7019321 GCA_004024745.2 Catagonus wagneri
GAGCCCATATTCTTTCTGATTCAAGATGTGCAGTCTTGGAGTTCCCACTGTGACTCAGTGGGTTCAGAACCCAACTAGTATCCATGAGGATGCGGGTTTGATCCCTGGCCTCCTCACTCAGTGGGTTAAGGATCCAGCGTTGCCGTAAGCTGTAGGGTAGGTTGCAGATGCAGCTTGGATCCGGTGTGGCTGTGGCTGTGGCAGAGGCTGGCAGCTGCAGCTTTGATTTGACCCCTAGCCTGGGAACTTCCATATGGGGCCGGTGTGGCCATTTAAAAACAAACAACAACAACAACAAAAATAAGATGTGCAGTCTTACCATCCTTGGAGTAAGCAGAAACTTAACTATTTGTGATGTACTCTCTCTGAAGAAGGAACTTGAGTAGATGTTTTCAGTCCAGAGCATAGGAGAGGAAAGACCAAAGAGCCAAGAGTTGCCCTCAGTACCTGTTGCCATGTGGAACAGAAAGGGCTGACTATGGTAGACAAGGTTGTGGGCTCTCGTCCAACGTTCTTGGACGTGGGGTACAGATGACTCCACAGGCCTCACTGTGGCCTAGATAAATCTTCCGTTGCTCTCATCTATACTTGCCAGCAACCTTCTCTTGTTCTATTTGACTTCACAGGAGCCTCACCACCAGGAAGGTGGGATCCTGGATAGTAGATAAGAACACTTCACACCCTCACTTCCGCCCTTGTTATCAAAGCACACATTACAAGTGGGCTTCTGCCTTAGTGTCCTGTGAGTTGGGGTGAGGTGGGTTGACCTCTCCGAGTCTGCTAGGTTCTACAGCAATGCTACAATGCAAGTTCCTCAACCTGCAAAGACAAGGCCCACACTCTGGTGGTAGCAGTGGCAGCAATGTAGAGGCCCTGGAACAGCAGTGCCTCATGTCCTGTGATGACGGAGTGGAGGCTGCAGGGTCAAGCTCTACGGTAGAGGAAGCAGTGACATCTTTCTTGGTCTAGGAGTGTCACAGATTTTGAATGCTTTCGTGTTGTCCTAATTTGTGTAATCTCTGAGGCTGATTCTCTGGACCTCCTCGTGAATTTGAGCCACCCATTATCTTCATATTCTAGTTTGGCTGTAGTGTAAAGAAAAAAGATGAGACTCAGATTTTGGATTACAATGAATCCACTGAGGTCGTGCTACCTACCAGCTAGGCACTTGTTTGCACAACCAGCCCACCTTGTTCCTTAGCCAGGACCCTGCACCTGCATGCCCATGCACATGTGCCCAGAGCAGATTAAGAGGAGGATACCAGCTGTAGGGACTAACCAGCGCTGGCTGTCACAGCATTTCCAATCTGGTGCTTTTCTCTCCTAGATTTGGAATATTTTAGGATGGCTGGCCTTCAGCTTTTAGATACCATTTTACTTGGTCATTTAGTAACTTTTGAGTTTTGTGCTAGATTGGGTACAGTTTCACTCAAATTGATCACTCATTTTCTTTGCCTAAGAGGAATTTTCTGGGGGAGATTTAACCGTGCCTGAAGGAATTCTTGAAAAATAGAACTTATCCTTAAATAACCGGAATAAGAACCTTAAGCCATGACTTTAGATGGTACATCAGTACTAACTCATCACTTCAGCTACCTGTTTCCATATGTAACCTTCCAGTACTATGACTCATAGGTGCTGGTTGTAGTTTTGCCTCATTTCTCTGTTTTATCAATCTGAAATAGAGAGATTTCAAAGGGGAGAAGAGACACAGTAAGTGTGAACGATGTGCAGATTGGATTTAATGGAGGAGCGAGGTTGGTGAGGGGAGCTTTGGAAATGTGAGGGGGGTGACAAAGCATCTTAACCACATGGGAGACTTCCAGCCCTCCTTGTAAATCAAAGTTAATGCATGAAATAAAACTGGGCATGTAGCTGTGGCATTTTCACTGGGACCCTTACACTAATGTTATCAATATTGTGTATATTGCCTTTATTATCAGGTCACGAAAGATGTCATTAAAGAATTTGCAGATGATGGTGTCAAGTACCTGGAACTAAGGAGCACACCCAGAGGAGAAAATGCTACGGGTAGAGATGCAAACTATTACATTTAGATAAACTAAACAACAAGGGCCTACTGGAACTATATCCAGACTCCCGGGATAGACAGTGATGGGGAAAAAAAAAAAATATATATATATATATATACACATACATATATACATATGTGTATATATATATATATCCTAGTCACTGCTGTACAGCAGACATTGGCATATTGTAAATCAATTATAATTTAAAAAATATTTGAATGCTTCAGGTAGAATCTACTTCTCAGCAGATCTTTTTTCTCTTGTGTTTTGATCATGCATGTGTTTGCAAGCTGAAACTATGAAGTATTTACTTTTACATTGTTGTAGAAGTAGAGTCAATGGCCCAGATCTTCTGATGTACAGTCATGGTGTATGTTTTTAAGGAGTGAGTTATTCTTAAGTTAAATATCAGGTCAGGTATTATCTGTTGAAGGGAAGTTAAAAGGCCTGCAAAAATTTCATTTGTTCTTGTTTGTTTTTCTCACTCTGAGAAAAGAACAGTTGTTCCTTTTAGTTGTATTGTCTTAAATAGATGCTAATTCTTGTTCCCTGCATCAAGGCACTTGTGAGACAATACCACTGAGTGGGTGCAGAATCACGTTTCGTGACGATCACTGAAATGAAGTTTATTCATTCACTTCTCAAGGGTATTCATTCACTTCTCAAGGGCTGATGCTATCTTAGGCCAGGAACAATCTGTGATGTGAAACCTCTGTGGATAAGATGAGCAGATTGGGATGCGGTCTGGAGAAATTTCCTGGGACCCTCTTTCCGTAAGAGCAGCATCAAGACGTAATATATAGTGAACTTTGGTCCTCTTAGCACATTGTGACCTAACGAGACCCCACCAGGTCATCTAGTAGTCCATCCTCATTCAGGGGGTAAAATTTTTGAAATTCCATATAATGCAGTAAGTGTTGAAATGGACCAAAATTCTTATTTCACATTTTTAAACTGCAGGGTCAGTTCCAAGTTTTGCTAGTGAGGATAGTGAAAGGGAAGGAGAGAAGAAACCTGCCAATTATTAGTTCTAGTTGACTCTTCAAAAGAGATTCAAAGGGGATGATGACTTAAGTATGCAACAATAGGAGTGTAGTTAAATAAAGGTTAATGGAATATTTGTCAACCACTAAAAATACTTGCAGAGACACTTTAATGACATGAGGACAGGCCCAGACTAGTGTTTAATAAATGAGCAGGAGGCCTACATATCTAGCAGCATCTCATCTATTCAAAACTGTACACACTCACTTTGAAAAACAGGCAGTGATTATCTCTGAGTGGTGGGATTCTAGGCCTTTGTTTTTCTTCTTTATAAAAATTTTCTGTTTTTTTCCTAGAGACTTTCCACTGAAAGTAAGCATTTATTAATTAGGGCATGGGAGTGTTTAAATGTTCTGGAGAGTGCTTTTTCAGAGCCCCACAGAAGAGGAGGACTTAAGCACCTGAACTTGGAGCAATATCTCCAGTGCCCTGGGCAAGAAACACTGAGCCTGAGCCAGGCCGAGGGAAAAGGAATTTTTCCCTGGACCAGCAGGAAAACATTCTGCTAATAGAGAACAAAATTGGAGGCACTTTTTAAAGACATGTCTTAGAAAATGGCTTTTGTTATTCTTGTTTTGTTAGAATAAGCGTTTATAATTTATAGCAATGGAGTTCCCACTGTGGCTTAGTGGTAACGAATCTGACTGGCATCCATGAGGACGTGGGTTCAGTCCCTGGCCTTGCTCAATGGGTTAAGGATCTGGCATTGCCATGAGCTATGGTGTAGGTCACAAACACAGCTCGGATCTGACGTTGCTGTGGCTGTGGTGTAGGCCAGCAGTTATAGCTCCAATTCAGCCCCCAGCCTGGGAACCTCCATATGCCACGGGGGTGGCCCTAAACAGCAAAATAAAATAAGTAAAATAAAATAAAATTTATAGCAATTGATGAGAGGAGTTTTGTGTCTGTTGAATTGAGGAACAATTTTTAAATGAGCTTGTATTTTATGTCTTTTAAAACATTTTTTTCTAGTACTTCATTTTTTTTTTCAGTTTTATTAAAGGACAAAATGGCATTTACTAAAATAGGTATAACTCATCTTTTACTGTATCCTTGTCGCACATAAAGTGAAAATGTGATTGTTCATATAGGGATGCTACTGTGGAAGGGTGAAATAGTTGATTTTCTCCTTACAAATGTTTTCTTTATGTCCTTTCCAGGAATGACTAAAAAGACTTATGTGGAATCTATACTTGAGGGTATAAAACAGTCCAAAGAGGAAAATGTAGACATTGACGTTAGGTAAGAAGCATTGTGGTCGCAACTTGACAAGCTATAATGTGAAAAATTTACGCTTTGATCGTGGGTATAATGGATTTTTATAAATCAACCAATAACTGATTTTTTTCTCTTTTTTTCTTTCTTTTTTGGCCACTCCTGTGGCATATGGAAGTTCTTGGGCAGATCAAATATGAGCCACAGTTGCGGCAATGCAGAATCCTTTAACCCACTGCACCACAGTGGGAACTCCTGGTTTATATCTTATGATAGTAACAGAATCAAGAACCCTGTTGTTTAAAGTTAAGAATCTATTCATGCGGCAATAAAGTTCTGAGTACTGTTGCTCTAGTGAAGTATAGATAGCTTCCCATGGCTCTTCAGCTAAAATCCAGACTTCTTATTGTGGCCTGCAAGTTTCCATGTGGCTGACTTTCTTACTTTATTTTATTTCTTTTAGGGCCACACCTGCAACATATGGAAGTTCCCAGGCTAGGGGTTGATTCAGAGCCTCAGTTTCTGGCCTGTGCCTCAGCCACAGCAACAGTGGATCCGCGCCACATCTTCTACCTATACCACAGCTCACAACAATGCTGGATCCTTGACCCACTGAGCAAAAGTCAGGGATCAAACCTGTATCCTCATATATACTAGTCAGGTTCATTACTGCTGAGCCACAATGGGAACTCCTGCCTTTCTTACTTTAACAGCCTCATTGTGGCCATGGATCTCACACTGACCTGCCTGCCCTCTGTTCCTCAAATAGGCCAGGACTGTCCCACATCAGCCCCTTTTTACTTCCTGCTACTTGTGCATAGACATACTTCTACCATAGCCTTGCATGGCTGGCTTCTCACTATTCAGTTCTCAGCGTGGCTCTCACTTCCTCAGAGGGGCCTTTCTTGACCCCCTTATCTGAAGTGCCTCTCCAAATCTTCTAGTTAGCCCGTTTATTTCCTTTATGGCACTCTTCTTCTTTTTTCTTACTTTCTGCAACCAGAACCACTGAAGTGACAGTACCAGATCCTTAACCCACTGAGCCACTCAAGAACTCCCTTTATGGCCCTCTTTTTAACAAGACAGAAATTTTCTTGTTTTATGTGTGAGTACATACTCACCCTCTGGAGTGTTAATTCTGTGAGGTCAGGGACCTTGCCTTTTGACTCACAGCTGCGGCTCCAGTACTTAGAACAGAGCTGGCACATAATCAGGGCTCTGTAAATCCTTGAAGGAAGAAGAGAAAGCTACCTGTGTAGTTTCTGGCTATAAAATCTCTCAAAATTAAGCTTGACTAGACTAATACCCAGGAAAAAAACAGGCAAGAGACAAGAAGAGAATTCAGAAAAAAAGACACACAAATGACTGATAAATGTATAGAAAACTATTTAACTTCATTAGTCATATAATTTCAAAAGGAAATATTCCAGTGCCATTTCGGTAGCCCACTCCCCCCACGAAGACTAGTAACCAGTGTTTGTGAACTTACACACTAATGGTGAGCCTGTATAATTAATAAAACCTCTCTAAAGAGCAATATATATTAAGATCTATAAAAATAGTTTTCCTCTCTGACCCAGTAATTCTCTGTAGGAATATTTCCAAAGGAAATAGATTGATTAATGTTACGAGTCTTTAGGATTGATTAATGTTAAGAGTCTGCATCCCATCGTGGCGCAGAGGAAACGAATCCGACTAGGAACCATGAGGTTGCAAGTTCAATCCCTAGCCTCACTCAGTGGGTTAAGGACCTGGAGTTGCCATGAGCTGTAGTGTAGGTCCCAGACGTGGCTTGTATCTGATGTGGCTGTGGCTGTGGTGTAGGCTGGCAGCTGTAGCTCCAGTCGGACCCCTAGCCTGGGAACCTCCATATGTCGCGGGTGCGGCCCTAAAAAGAAAAAAAAAGTGTTAAGAGTCTTCATTGTTGTGTTATTTAAAACAGAAAACAGCCTAAAGTGTCCAGTAATCAGAGGACTGTTACATTACATTGTGGTCATATGATTTATATAGTTTTCTAACATTTTTTAATGGCAGGGAAAATTGTTACGTGGAAGAAAAAGAGACACTGCACTTTATATATAGTGGATCCAAATTTTTTAAGGAAATATATGCTGGAGGGACTTCTTTATTTGCGAATAGATAAACTAATAAATGCTGAAGGAAAATTATACAGTATAAATTAATCATAAGGAAAATTATTCCTTGTAGGAATCCAGCTAATATATGAAGAATGAATTGTTACCAGCTATTGGATACATGTTAGACTTGGACCATTGCCAATCTTGTAACCCTTAATGAAATAGTAGATCTCAGCCTCCTGATGAAAGAACGACCAGTACCTATGAATTCCTCCTGCCCCAATATTGAATCTGATCTGATTAAGCCTATAAACTAGATCCAATTTCCAGTTTATAGGAAATACAAGGCACAGGAACATATGTCAGTAACATAGGGATTCAATCAGCAAAATCAGACTGTGTGAAACTTGATAGGACAAATGACCTGGTTTCTTCAACAAATTTTTTTCTTTTATTTTTTTTCTTCTTAGGACCACACCTGTGGCATATGAAAGCTCCCGGACTAGGGGTCCAATGAAGCTGTAGCCGCCAGCCTATGCCACAGCAGTGTGGGATCCGAGCCAGTGCTGTAACCTGCACCACAGCTCACAGCAATGCCGGATCCTTAACTCCACTGAACAAGGTCAGGGATAGAACCCGAGTCCTCATGGATCCTAGTTGGGTTTGTTACCTCTGAGTCACAGCAGGAACTCCCAGGACTCATTTTCAACTGTGTTTTTCTTACGTTAAAGGTATTTGATATCAGTCGACAGAAGAGGTGGCCCTTCAGCAGCCAAGGAGAATGTTAAACTTGCAGAAGAGTTCTTCCTTTCTACAGAGGGTATAGTTCTCGGCCTTGACCTTAGTGGAGACCCTACTGTAAGTTCCTTTTCCAAAATACATTTTATTTCTAAATGTGGGGTAAGGATTAACTCAAAGCATCCTGCATTCTCCAGAGGTCCAGCAGACTCTCTGAGTGGCTAAACCCCTATACTGCACTGGATGAGCAGAAAGTCTGCAGCAACTGCTGACAACTGAGGTTCTGTGAAAGAATTAAGCCCCCTAAAAAAACTGGAAAAAAAAATTGCCACAACAATATGATTATTTTCTTGATTTTTCTAAAAATGGTACATAGCTAGTGCTATTCTACATACATAGAGAAATTAATTTATTACATACAATCCATGTCTGATACTTATAATTAATACTTAATTATGGCTAAGGCTTAATTATCTCACAGTTGAGAAGGGCTCTGAATTGCCCTTGGTTGAAAACCATTAAATTTGAGGGTCTCATGAAACTGCTTCTGGACAGTTCTGGCTTTGTTTCATCTACCCATTTGGTAGAATCTTTCTTTGTTAATCATGCTGGTTCCTGAATCAGGTGAGTTCTTCTTAGCTCTAGATATCTAGCTATCATACCAAAAATAAAATGTAGTGTCTGTTAATGTCTAGCTTAACTGATTGACCTCGGGTTCATTGATACTTTACATAAGATTCTTAAAGGCAAGGAATATGTCTCTGCCAGCTTTGAATTCCCTAACGTGTCTAGCATATTGTAGGTACTTTATAAACAAAATGTGCAAATGAGTCTATCTGCCATTTTTTCCCCCTGCCATTATTTAATTCCTTTGTTTATTGAGACTGGGTACAGTTCTTCAGTCTGCCCTGACTCATACATCTTCATTTTAACTTTTTCTTCAAGGCAGGACAAGCAAAAGACTTTTTGGAACCTCTTTTAGAAGCTAAAAAATCAGGTCTGAAGTTGGCATTGCATCTTTCAGAGGTAACTCATATTGTAAAATTAGGCTGGAGAGGGCAGATGACAATGGAAAATAATAATCATTTGTAAGTGGTCAAAAATAAACATGGCTTGGACATATTTTTAGAGAAGGAAAGGAAAAATATTTTTAAGTGTAAATTGTAATGATAAAGGCATGACTTGCATTTAGTCCCTTGTGTTACTATTTTTATGTTTCTGTAGTTCCTGGGGGGTTGGTCATTGACTTGTCCTGCAGTTGTGTCCTTAAAACAGCTTTACGACATCTTGCTGGAGAAAATGCATCACTTTGCATCAGCAGCCTTCTTATTGGCAATCTGACACTGAGGAAAGCATGAGTTTGACTCACTTGTCCTCCTGGGGGAAGGGACCTGAACATATCACGTTTATCCACAGGAAAGGAAGTAGCTTATCATTTTATAAGGCTCAGTAGATGCTCAGGTGCTCCCATGGGCCCCAGCTCCTTGGCACCCTGAGCACAGTGACAGATGATGCGCAGATAATGGCTGGAGGATAGTTACCTTTTTTTTTTCTTTTGAAATTTTATTGAAGTATAGTTGATTTACAGTGTTGTAATAATTTCTGCTGTACAACCAAGTGATTCGGTTATACACAAATACCCATTCTTTTTCAGCTTTTTTTCCCCAGGTTGCTTGGTTATCACAGAAAATTCAGTAGAGTTCCCTGTGCTACACAGCAGATTCCCACTGACCATCCATTCCATATACGATAGTGTGCCTATGCCAATCTCAAACCCCCAATCCATCCCATCCCCCTATCTGTCCTGTTTGGTAACCATAAGTTTGTGTTCGAAGTCGTTAGTCCGTTTCTGTTTTGTAAATTAGTTCATTTGTATCTTTTTTTTTAGATTCCCCATATTAGTGATATCACGTGATGTTTGTCTTTCTCTATCCCGCTTACTTCACTTATAATGATAATCTCTAGGTACATCCATGTTGCTGCATATGGCATTATTTCATTTTCTTTTATGGCTGAGTGGTAGTCCATTGTGTATATGTACCATATCTTTTTTATCCATTCTTCTGTTGATGGACATTTAGGTTGCTCCCATGTTTTGGCTATTGTAAATAGTGTTGCCATGAATATTGGGGCACGTGTATCTTTTTTTTCTTTGGCTTTTTTAGGGTCTCACCCACAGCATATGGAGGTTCCCAGGCTAGGGGTTGAATCAGAGCTGTAGCTGCTGGCCTACACCTCAGCCACAGTGACACGGGATCCGAGCTGTGTCTGCGACCTACACCACAGCTCACGGCAGCACCAGATCCTTAACCCACTGAGCAAGGCCAGGACTCAAACCTGTATCCTCATGGATCCTAGTCAGATTCGTTTCCGACACTCCACGATGGGAAATCCCGGGGGCATGTATGTTTTTGAATTATACTTTTCTCTGGATAGATGCCTAGGAGTGGGATTGCTGAATCCTGTGGTGGTTTTATTTTTATTTTTTTGAGGAACCTCCAAGTTCTCCCTAGTGGTTGTATCAATGTACATTCCCACCAAAAGTGTGGGAGTGCTCCCTTTTTTCTGCACACTCTCCATCATTTATTGTTTGTAGACTTTAAAAAAAATTTTTTTTACCTTAATGGATTTTATTTCAATTATAGGTGTACATAAATCATCACAAGTCAATTTGATAGATTTTGTGTCCCAAACTCACAGTGTATCCCCCCACCCCCCAGACTGTCTTATTTGAAAAACCAAGGTTTTGCAAAGTGTGTGAGTCATTGTCTGTTCTGCAAAGAAGTTCATAGTGTCTTTTTAGTTTCCACATGTAAGCGGTAGCATTGGGTGTTGCTGTCTAATTGTCTGACTGGTTTCACTTCGCATGATAATTTCTAGGTCCATCCATGTTGCTATAAATGTTGTTACTTCGTTCCTTTTAATGGCTGAGTAATATTCCATTGTGTGTATGTACCACATCTTCACTCTCCACTCCTCTGTTGATGGGCATTTAGGTTGTTTCCATGATCTGGCTGTTGCATAGAGTGCTGCAGTGAACACTGGAGTACATGTGTCTTTTCGAATCATGGTTTCCTCTGGATAGATGCCCAGGAGTGGGATTGCTGGATCAAATGGTAATTGTATTTTGAGTTTTCTGAGGAATCTCCATAATGTTTTCCACAGTGGTTGCACCAATTTGCATTTCCACCAACAGTGTAACAGGGATCCTTTTTCTCCACACCCTCTCCAGCACTTACTGTTTGTAGACTTTTTGATGATGGCCATTCTGGCCTGTGTAAGGTGGTACATCATAGTGGTTTGGATTTGCATTTCTCCAATGAGGAGCAATGTTGAACATCTTTTTGTGTGTTTATTTGCCATCTCTGCCCATTTTTGGATGGGGTTGTTTGTTTTTTTGGTATTAAGCTGTAGGACGTGTTTGTAAATTTTAGAGATTAATCCCTTGTCAGTCGATCCATTTGCAAATATTTTCTCCCATTCTGTGGGTTGTCTTTTTGTTTTGTTTAGGGTTTACTTTGCTGTGCAGAAACTCTGAAGTTTAATTAAGTCTCATTTGTTTATTTCTCTTTTTATTGTCCTTACTCTGACACATGGATCTGAGAAGATATTGCTATCATTTATGTCAGAGAGTGTTTGGCCTATGTTTTCCTCTAAGAGTTTTATAGTATCTGGTCTTATATCTAGGTCTTTAATCCATTTTGAATTTATTTTTGTGCATGGTGTTAGGAAGTGTTCTAGTTTCATTGTTTTACATGTAGCTGTCCAGTTTTCCCAGCACCACTTATTGAAGAGGCTGTCTTTTGTCCAATGTATATTCTTGGCTCCTTTGTCATAGATTAGTTGACTATAGATGCATGGATTTAATTCTGGGCTTTCTATCCTGTTCCACTGATGTATTTTTCTGTCTTTGTGCCAGTAGGACCATACGGTTTTGATGACTGTAGCTTTGTAGTATGCTCTGAAGCCAGGGAGCCTGATTCTTCCAGCTCCGTTTTTCTTTTTCAGGATGTCTTTGGTATTCTGGTTTTTTTGTGTTTCCAGACAAACTTTAAACTATTTTGTTCTAGTTCTGTGAAAAAGGTCCTTGGTAATTTGATAGGGAATGCATTGAATGTGTAGATTGCCTTGGGTAGTATAGTCATTTTGACTCTTCCAATCCAAGAGCATGGTATGTCTTTCCATCTGTTCATGTCATCCTTGATTTCTTTCATCAGTGCCTTATAATTTTCAGAGTACTTTCAGAGTATTGGTCTTTTGTCTCTTTAGGCAGGTTTATTCCTAAGTATTTGATTCTTTTTGATGCGCTGGTAAACAGGATTGCTTCCCTAATTTCTTTTGATCTTTCATTGTTAGTGTATAGAAATGCAGTTGATTTCTGTGTATTAATTTTGTATCCTGCAACTTTGCCAAATACATTGATGAGCTCTAACAGTTTTCTGGTAGAGTCTTTAGGATTCTCTAGGTATAGTATCATGTGATCTGCGAAAAGTGATAGTTTTACTTCTTCCTTTCCAATTTGGATTCCTTTTATTTCTTTTTCTTCTCTGATTGCTGTAGCTAGGACTTCCAGAACTATGTTGAATAGTGATGGCGAGAGTGGACATCCCTGCCTTGTTCCTGATCTCAGCGGGAATTCTTTCAGCTTTTCACCATTGAGAATGATGTGAGCTCTGGGTTTGTCATAGATGGCCTTGATTATGTTGAGGTAGGTTCCCCCTATGCCCACTTTCTGAAGGGTTTTTATCAGAAATGCGTGTTGGATTTTGTCAAAGGCTTTTTCTGTGTGTATGGAGAGGATGATATGGTTTTTATTCTTCAGTTTGTTAACGTGGTGTATCACACTGATTGATTTGCGGATATTGAAGAATCCTTGCATCCCTGGGATAATCCCACTTGATCATGATGTACGATCCTTTTAATGTATTGTTTGATTCGGTTGGCTAGTATTTTGTTGAGAAATTTTACATCTATGTTCATAGTGAGATTGGCCTGTCATTTTCTTTTTTTGTGATATCTTTGTCTGGTTTTGGTATCAGGGTGATGGTTGCTTCATAGAATGAGTTTGGGAGTGTCCCTTCCTCTGCAATTTTTTGGAAGAGTTTCAGAAGGATAAGCATTAGCTCTTCTCTAAATGCTTGGTAGAATTCACCTGTGAAACCATCTGGTCCTGGACTTTCGTTTGTTGGAAGATTTTTAATCACAGTTTCAATTTCAGAACTTGTGATTGGTCTGTTCATCTTTTCTATTTCATCTTGGTTTATCTTGGAAGACTGTACTTTTCTAAGATTTGTCCATTTCTTCTAGGTTTTCCATTTTATTGCCATATAGTTGCATGTAGTAGTCCTTTATGATCCTTTGTATTTCTGTGATGTCTGTTGTGACTTCTCGTTTTTCATTTCTAATTTTATTGATTTGTGTCCTCTCTCTTTTTTTCTTGATAAGTCTGGCTAAGGGCTTATCAATTTTGTTGACCTTTTCAAAGAACCAGCTTTTAGTTTCATTGATCTTTTCTATGGTTTTCTTTGTTTCTGTTTCGTTGATTTCTGCTCTGATCTTTATGATTTCTTTTCTTCAACTAACTTTAGGTCTTGTCAGTTCTTCCCTCTCTAGCTGCTTTAGATGTTAAGTGAGGTTGTTTATTTGAGCTTTTTCTTGTTTCCTGAGGTAGGCTTGTATTGCTATAAACTTTCCTCTTAGAACCGCTTTTGCTGCATCCCAGAGGTTTTGGAGTGTCTTGTGTTTGTTGTCATTTGCTTCTAGGTATTTTTTAATTTCATTTCCTCTTTGATTTCTTCAGTGATCCATTGGTTATTTAGTAGCGTGTTGTTTAGTCTCCATGTAATTGTATTTTTGGCCATTTTTTTCTTGTTGTTGATTTCCAGTCGTATAGCATTATGGTCAGAGAAGATGCTAGAAATGATTTCAATTTTCTTAAAGTTACTGAGGCTTGATTTTTTACCCAGGATGTGATCAATCTTAGAGAATGTTCCATGCGCACTTGAGAAGAATGTGTATTCTGTTGCTTTTGGATGGAATGTCCTATAAATATCTATTAAGTCCATCTGATCTAATGCTTCATTCAGAGCCTGTGTTTCCTTATTGATTTTCTGCCTGGATGACCTGTCCATTGCTGTAAGTGGGGTGTTAAAGTCCCCACTATGATGGTGTCATTGTTGATTTCTCCTTTTAAGGTTGTTAGCAGTTGCCTTATATATTGTGGTGATCCTATGTTGGGTGCATAGATATTTAAAATGTTTATATCTTCTTCTTGGATTGATCCTTTGATCATTATGTAGTGCCCTTCTTTGTCTCTTAAAATGTTCTTCATCTTAAAGTCTACTTTGTCTGATAGGAGTATTGCTACTCCGGCTTTCTTTTGATGCCCATTTGCATGGAATATTTTCTTCCATCCTCGCACTTTCAATGTGTATGTGTCCCTAGAAGTGAAGTGGTTCTCTTGAAGACAGCATATCTATGGGTCTTGTTTTTGTATCCATTCGGCTAGAATATGTCTTTTGGTTGGGGCATTCAGTCCATTAACATTCAAGGTAATTATTGATATATGTGTTCTTATTGCCATTGTATTAACTGTTTAGGGTTTTTGTTGCTCTTTTTTTTCTTTTCTTATTCCCTTGTTGTCTCCTCTCACAAGATGACTATCTTTAATGTTGCATTAGAGTTGATTTTTCTTATTTGTTTGTGTATCAATTGTAGATTTTTGGTTTGCGGTTACCCTGAAGTTTTGATATAGGAGTCTGTATATAACTGAGATTGTATTAAGTTGTTGGTTTCTTAATTGCATGTGCTTCTCCAGTGACCTGCATTTGTGCTCTCTTCTCATGATTTCTGATTTTGGTAGCATAATTGTGCATGGATGATTTAGTATCTTTATTGTATATATGCCTTTATTGGTGGGCCTTGTCATTTGTGGTGTTTTTGTTTCTGGTTGTGGCCTTTTCTTTTCTGCCTAGAGAAGTTCCTTTAGTATTTGTTGTAAGGCTGGTTTAGTGTTGCAGAAATCTCTTAGCTTTTGCTTATGTGTAAAGGTTTTGATCTCTCCTTGAAATCTGAATGAGAGCCTTGCTGGATAAAGTAATCTTGGTTGGAACTTTTTTCCTTTCATCACATTAAGTATATCATGCCACTGCCTTCTGGCCTGTGGAGTTTCAGCTGAAAAATCTGCTGATAACCTTATCAGGGTTCCCTTGTATGTCATTTGTTTCTTTTCCCTAGCTGCTTTCAATATTTTCTCTTTGTCTTTAATTTTGGTCATTTTGATTAATATGTGTCTTGGGGTGTTCCTCCTTGGGTTTATTTTATATGTTATTCGTTGCGCTTCCTGGATTTGACTGAGTTGTTCCTTTCCTGTATTAGGGAAGTTTTCGGCTGTTATCTTTTCAAATATTTTTTCTGTCCCCTTCTCTCTCTCTTCTCCCTCTGGCACCCCTATAATACGGATGTTGGTGTATTTAACATTATCCCAGAGTTCTATGAGACTCTCCTCACTTCCTTTTAATCTTTTATGTCTTTTTTATTCCACATTAGTGATTTCCAGCAGTCTGTCCTCCACCTTGCTGATTCGTTCTTCTGCCTCCTGTATTCTACTGTTGGTTGCTTCTAATGAATTTTTTATTTCAGTTATTGTATTTTACATCTCTTCTTGCTTAATTTTTACATCTTGTATTTCTTTGCTCAGTGTTTCCTATAAATTATCAATCTTTGCCTCCAGTTTATTTCCAGTGTCTTGTATCATCTTCAGCATCAACAGTCTAAAGTCTCTTTCTGGGAGGCTGATAATCTCCTCCTCACTGAGCTGCTTTTCTGGGCTTTTCTCTTTCTCCCTTATCTGAGCTACAGTTTTCTGTCTTTTCATTTTTATAGGTTTTTGGTGTGGCGAGCTTTTTGTAGACAATAGAGTTGTAGCCTCTCTTAGTTCTGGTGTTTACCTCCCCTGTGGCTAAAGTTGCTATGGAGGGGGCTTGCTGTAGGCTTCCTGATGGGAGGGAGTGATGCCTGCTCACTTGTAGATGGGGTTGATTTCTATCCCTCTGATGGGTGGGACTTTGTCTCTGGATGAGATTAGAGGCTGGCTGTGTGCCTGAGGGGTCTTTAGGCAACCTGTTTACTGATAGGTGGGGCTGAGATCCCACCGGGATTATTGTTTGGCCTGGGGCTTCTCAGCGCTGATGGGAGGAACCAGATTTTCCCAGAAATGGCCACCTCCAGAGAAATGCGGGCTGATGAATGTTCCCGAGAGCTTCACCTCCAATGCCCTTCCCCAACAACAAGGCACAGTCACCCCTGTTTTCCCAGGAGATCCTCCAGGAATTGCAGTCAGGTTCCACCCGGATTCCTATGGAGACTGCTTTGCCCTGGAACCCAGTGCACGTGAAAGTCTGTGTGTGCCTTCCAAGAATGGGGTCTCTGTTTCCCCCAGTCCTGTGGAGCTCCTGCACACAAGCCCCACTGGCCTTCAATGCCAGATGCTCCAGGGGCTCTTTCTCCCTGTGTCAGATCCCCGGGCATGGGTATTTGACGTGGGGCCCAGAACTCTCAGTCCTGTAGCTGAGTCTCAGTGATACAGTTACTTTCCAGTCTGTGGGGCTTCCCACCCGGGAGGTATGGGGTTGCTTCTGTAGCGTTATTGCCCCTCCTACCTCTTGATGTGGTCTTCTCTTTGTCTTCTGGAGTAGAATATCTTTTTTGGAAGTTCACAGTCCATTTGGTTGAAGGTTGCTCGGCATTTGGTTGTAGTTTTGTTGTTTTTTTGGGAGAGAAGTTGCGCTCCAGTCCTTCTATTCTGCCATCTTAATCCAGTCTCAGTATGTAAAATCTCAGATCCATGTTTCCATGTGATCAGAAAGATCCTTCACTCATAGGCCACCCTCTAGTTGACCTCACTGATTAATGCCAGATTGAAGCCATTGGTCAGGATGGTGGGACAACCAGCATGTGGCCAGTTGCTTTGGGTCTTTGGGCACAGCATCAGAACCTTCTCTTACCTTTGTTTTTGTTGCTTTTCTTATTGGTCCATTTGCTATTTCAATAAACACTCTTCAGTGTGTTATGGTCGTTTGCATTTTAGGCTCTCTAGAAAATGTCAGCCAGACATTTTCATAGTGGTTATGGTATGTACATAGCCAGCTTTGTCAGGATAAAACATGACCATACTTCATGTGGATGGGGTCTGGGCCCCACAGTTAGACAGAGGCAGGTTTCACCCTGATCTTTACCATTCGCTAGCTCTGTGAGCTTGGACAACCTTAAAAAAAATGCTTTATAGGTTCCTGGTGGCCTAGTGGTTAAGGATTTAGGGTTGTCACTACTATGGTTTGTAGTCACTGCAGTGGCTAAGGTTCAATCCCTGTCCAGGAACTTTCACATGCCATGGGTGTGGCAAAAAAAAGAAAGAGGTATAATTTATATTTATATATTTGTATATAAATGTGTGTATATATATTATATTAGGTATATATATATGTATTATATAATATATATATTTTGTCTTTTTAGGGCCGCACCTGAGGCATTTGGAGGTTCCCAGGCTAGGGGTCAAATTGGAGCTATAGCCGCTGGCCTATGACACAGCCATAGTAGGATGGGATCCAAGCCATGTCTGCAACCTACACTACAGTTCATAGCAGTGCCGGATCTTTAACCCACTGATTGAGGCTAGGGATCGAACTTGTCCTCATGGATGCTAGTCAGATGCATTTCCACTGAGCCACGATGGGAACTCTGAAAGAGGTTTATGTTTTTAATTACAAAAGTTATATATATCTGAAGAAAATCCAGTGTAGCAAACTGGTATCACATAGAAGCAAAAAGTTAAAGGTCTCCTTCAGTTCTGTTCCTGAATTGATCCTGTTAATGGTTTTATATTTACTTGTATTTTTCCAGACCTTTTTCTAACATTTATGAACACACGTACACAGCACAGAATACACATATGCATATAGAGCTGTGGGGTTTTATTTTTGAAAATTACTTTTTCTGAGTTTTGATTTCTTTATTTTAATACTTCATATGATTCTTATGTGATTTAAAGGAGAATGTGGATTTCCTGTTGTGGCTCAGCGGAAATGAATCCAACTAGTATCCATGAGGATGAGGATTCAATCCTTGACCTCAATCAGTGCATTAAGGATCTGGTGTTGCTGTGAGCTGTGATTTGGGTGCAGAGGTGGCTTGGATCCTGCGTTGCTGTGGCTGTGGCCGGCAGCTCTAGCTCTGTCTGATTCGGCCCCTAGCCTGGGAACTTCTATATATGCCGTGAGTGCAACCCTAAAAAGCGAAAAAAAATGGCTATTGACTATAATTATCATTAAGATGATTTAGAAGAATATTGGGAAATGAGTGGGAAGTTAAAAGGCAAAGAAGAGCGCTGGAAAATGTAAGTGGTTCAGCTTTCCAGAATGTCTGCATTACCTTCTCAGAAGGACAAAGTACCTGGCTATAGAGAAAAGTACTTTTAGGGACCATTGAAAGAGGTTATTGATGCCCCTTTTCCCCATTTTTTTTGTTTTGTTTTGTTTTTTTGAGATTCCAAACCAAGAAAAAGAAACACAAGTACTCCTGGACCTGCTTCCAGACCGAATCGGGCATGGGACATTTCTCAGCTCCTCTGAGGGGGGATCCCCAGACCTGGTGGACTTTGTGAGGCAACACAAGATACCACTCGGTAAGGGTTTAAGGCTTCAGGTCCTCCAGGCCACACCCTGTCCCTTTCTCCCCCTATCCCCAGGTTGCAGCCCATATGCAGAGAAGCCCTGTTCTAAATATATAAATATCACTTAGAAGTTAGGTGATGCTTCTCAGCCTTATTTAAGTAACAGGCAGTTTTGGCTTCCATTCGAGTGTAAGCTCCATGATGGCAGGGCCCTTTTCTGTCTTGTTCACTGCTGCAGTCCCTAGTTCCCAGCACTCAGTATTATACTGAATAAGGGTCATCTAGTGTTTTGGGATGACTAACCAATTAACATATTTCATGGAGTTCCCATTGTGGCTCAGTGGGTTAAGAACACAGCATAGGAGTTCCTGTCATGGCACAGCAGAAACGAATCTGATTAGTATCCATGAGGATGCAGGTTTGATCCCTGACTTCACTCAGTGGGTCAGGGATCCGGCATTGCCGTGAGCTGTGGTGTAGGTTGCAGATGTGGCTCAGATCCTATGTTGCTGTGGCTGTGGTATAGGCCAGCAGCTGTAGCTCCAGTTTGACCCCTAGCCTGGGAACTTCCACATGCCATGGGTGCAGCCCTAAAAACCAAAAAAAAAAAAAAAAAACCAGCATAGTGTACATGAGGATGTGGGTTCAATCCCTAGCCTTGCTTGCTCCGTGGGTTAAGGATCTGGCCTTGCCACAGCCTGTGGCATAGGTCACAGTTGTGTCTCGGATCTTGTGTTGCTTGACTGTGGTGTAGGTCTGCAGCTGCAGCTCTAATTTGACCCCTAGTCCGGGAACTTCCATATGGTGCAGATGTGACCATTAAAAAAAAAGGAAAACAAAAGTCATGAAAATGTGTAGCAGTTTTTAAATATTAAGACTTAAGCAAAATTCCAAGTATATTATGTCTTTTGACCATCACCCTCTTGTTTGTCTCTGTGGGTATACCTGGAGCTATTTTTATTTTACAACAAATACTTGGAGTTCCCATTGTGACGCAGTGGAAACGAATTCAACTAGTGTCCATGAGGATTCAGGTTTGATCCCTGGCCTCCCTCAGTGGTTAAGGATCCGGTGTTGCTGTGAGCTGTGGTGTAGGTATAGGTCATAGATAAGTCTCAAATCCACGTTGCTGTGGCTGTCGCTGCCAACTGTATAGCTCTGATTTGACCTCTAGCCTGGGAACCTCCACATGCCACAGGTGCAGCCCTAAAAAAAGAAAAAAAAGAAAAAAATAATAAAGTGCCTACACTGTTCCAGTCACTGTTCAAATTACCATGAATAGAGCAGTAAACTAAACAAACAAGGTTTCTTTCTCAAGGAACTTATATTCTGGCCTAGTAAGAGAGACAGTAAGCAAATACACAAGAAAATATCAGTGTTAAGTTCTTTGAAGAAGATTGAACAGGCCAATAGTATAGTGATGAGATAATCGCTTTTGACTGGATGATTGGGGAAGGCCTTTCTGAAGAGAGAAAGAAGCAGTTGGCTGAAAAACTTTTTACTGAATGATGAATTCACTGAACTTATAAATTTAATAGTTTGCAATAACACTTGGTTGGATGTGCTTTTTAACGTAGAGTTTTTCAGCAATTCATAATGGGTGAGATTCTTTTTACTGAGGAAAATTTTAAACATCCACAAAATAGTGAATCTTGGGAAGCACGCACATAGTGATCTTACTTGGTGGGGTGGCCCTGCTCTGCTCTCAGGAGAGGGCAGGCTGCGTTTGCCATTCCTGAGACTGAGTGACCCTGTGTTGTGGCCGAGCAGACACCATCAGTCAAGTCAGTGAAGCATTTTACTCTGGCTGGGAAACCTGGTAGTGTTTCAGGGCAGGAGTTTGATAATCGTAGAAGCCATTCTTGAGATGGACTTACTTAGAGCAGGCAGCGAGTGGGTGATTGTCTGAGTAACGGAGTTTTTAGAGGTTTTCTTTGAAGCCATAGAAGAAGTCCATTTCTGCTCTTGGCTTTTTGTAATACTGTAACCCTCAATCAGTGCTGCCCTCTTCTTACCTTTATTTTAGCCTCCACTCTAAGACCAGGGAGGTACAGCAACACTTAAAACATTCCTTCTGCTCCCCTATCACAGTGCTTTCCTGCCTTCTTCATTTGATTGGCTTATCACACTCCTCTTCATTTTGATAAAGAAAAGGCGAGGCGGGGGGTGGGGGGGAACGTGGCTATGAAGGGGATATTAATTCCTTGCTTGGTACGGTTGTTGCCATAAGCTGCAGCACGTATTTCCCACACAGCTACACTCACTGGACTACATTTTTTCACATGTAAGAAAAGGTCAATTTTGTAAAATAATGAACTACTGAAAATTAACATAGTTTGGAAATATTTCTCATGTATCTACTTGATAAACATTGAATGGTTCTACTAATCTGCTTTTAACAAGAGGCTTCTTCCTCCCCTGCCCATCTAGAACTCTGTTTGACCTCAAACGTCAAAAGTCAGACAGTTCCGTCTTATGATCAGCATCACTTTGGATTCTGGTACAGCCTTGTCCATCCTGCTGTGATCTGTGTAAGGTGTTTTGTTTGAGGTATTTTGTTCCTTTCTGGTCCCTGAGTTGCCCTAGTTCAGACACTTACTACCTGGCTGGCTGCCTCACATGCTTGGGGGTGATGCTCAAGTGGAGGAGTGAGAGGGGATCGGGCGTGAGAGGCTGTAGAGGGCCAGCGTGCCTCTGGTTTGGCTCCTTGAGGAAAGGTCCTGTGGGAACAATACTGATGCCCAGCACCCATCCCTTGAGCTTCTGCTTTAATTGATCTGGAGTGAGTCCTGGGCACAAGATTTTAAAATCTTCCTTGCTCATTTTAATATTTAATATTCAGCCATGGTTGAGAGCTACTGCTCTGATATTTAGTTTTGTTTTAAAGGATAAACAATCCTGTTTAGTTATAGATATGCATGGATGCATTTGTAGGCCCCTCCCTATTCAGACTCTTAAAAGAAGCATGGTAAATAGAAAAATACTCTAAACAAAAGTTGTTTTTTTAAAAATCATTTCCTTATTCATTTTGAAACTTTCTTGTTTGTGTTGGCAGACTGATGATAAGGGTGTTTTTGCAACACACCTCTCTCAAGAGTACCAGCTGGCAGCAGAAACATTTAATTTGACCCAGTCTCAGGTGTGGGATCTGTCTTATGAATCCATCAGCTACATCTTTGCTTCTGACAGCACCAAGTCTGAACTGAGGAAGAAGTGGAATCTGCTGAAGCCCACAGTGTTACATTTTTAAGCTCTAAGGAAGTGAAATACTTTCAAGTATGTACTGCAACCTCCATCTCCCTGCCGTATCCTACTTAGTAAACTGTCCACTGCTCCCTCCCTTGGAAACTCAGCAGCAAGTGCCGTGGGCCCCAACACCAGCATCTTACTCATGGCAGGTGCTCAGTAAGTTTGTCTTAAGCTGACTGGCAGGCTCTGAGGTCTTCCATGGCTTGCTCACTGAACTCCTGTTCCGGCAGTGATTTTGACTTGATGGTTCCTCTTCATAAAACTTAAAATCTAAGTAGTTTCTTATCAGAAAAAATTTTGGAACTTCTAGTCGAAATAAGATGAGGAGAGAGGGGAAGACAGATTGCCACCAAAACTTTTAAAAGCCTTCTAGCTTGTGATGATAGCTATTTTGTTGTACTTCCTTGTTTTTTTTTAAATGGCCACACTTGTGGCATATGGAAGTTGCCAGGCCAGGGACTGAATCAGAGCCACAACTGCGACCTATGCCATAGCTGCAGCAGCGTGGGATCCTTTAACCCACTGCACTGATGCATTTTAGATTTTGAATTGAATAATGGAGAGAGAATTGATCCACTCATGCTCATGTCTCATTTTCCTTCCCCTACTTGGTCACTCTACAGAGTTGACAAGACAGCCTCAAATACTCAGATTACAGTAAAAGAGAAATGGCAGCTTCCTTTCTATTTATAGATGCATGTATGAATGTATGTATGTGTGTACTGATACAAAGTTCTGTGGCATTGGCCATTGAGAATAAGCAATAAAGGGAAGAATGGTAGCATGGGGGAAATAAGGAGAACCAACAGTACTAGGGAAACAACAGATGAGAATATTTATGACTATTCAGCTCTAGCTAATATATTTTTGCTTCCTCTGCTGCACATTCCACCCAGTCTGGCCCACAAAGGTCTTATGGGTATTAAAAGGGAGGGGTGCACAGATCCCCTTGATCCCCAGCAGTGGGCTTGGTTTCTCTTTCTTAGGATGTTTGAAGACTATATATTATTTCTTGTTTCTTCCATCCTTAGAAGTAATAGACTAGGTGGCGCAGATCATGGTTTGTGAGCTACCTTGAAATGAAGTAGGTTTTCCCTAGTAAAATTTTGCCTTTGTTTTGTTCCTCTTACACATTCTCTTCACCTAAAGGTCTAAGGCCTGGTCCTGGGTCTTTTAAAATAAGACTCGTTCTCAGTTATGACAGGTCCCAGTGGATTGTCCTAATGGATAAGGGTACAGATACTGAGGAAGGATTTTCATTGTTTTCTCTTTTACCACATTCTAATTTGTTTCTCAGACTTGACCATAAAGATTCATATAGGCAGGCTTATAGTAACCCCACACAGGGAGCCAAAAAAAGCAGGTAAAGATTTATCTTTTCCACCAGCAACAAATTAATCATAATTCCCATATATACATTTGAAAAAAGAAAAACACCTGAAAGAACACTGGTCACTTTATAGATATAATTTTTATTAACATGGTATCCCTGAGAGGCAGATTAAGGTGTAAACATTTTTCTGCTTTACAGAAAGGGAAATGGAGGCAGGTGACTTATACATAAGACATCTGGAAGCAGAATTCATATTTATTGATACCACCACCAGTGCTTTTCCCATAAGAATGTACACAGATATACCGAAGAGAGTAATCTCTCATTTTTTAAAAACACTACAGCTCACTTCCTAAACCATCTTAGCTCCTGAGGTGGTGCTCTAGACTGGTGCTTCTTGTTATCTCCCTGTCTGCTTAGGTAACATAGCTGAGATACCATCTCCCCCTGATTCCTAAGATTTAGGAATTCAGGAGATTCCCTCGACACCAGAACCCTAATTAATCTTTCACCTACCACAGTAAGCTATGACTTGTAGAATAGTCTGTCTCCCCACTTCTCACTCTGATCTCATTCCTGTCACAGAACTCATTAAATGTGAATGTGACATAGCTGCTTGTCCCAGGCCATGGTCCTCGCTCATGCTTCTCTTTCCTCTGACCTGCCCACTGAAGTATCTTCTCAGGATACTAGTTTCTAACCTAGTCCCCTAAAACTGCTCATTCTTCTTCCCCAGTGCCAGTTAGCAGTGTCCTTGTCAGTAAGGACAGCCCAGCCCAGTCTGGAAGGTGGAAGCACCATCTTCTGGTCTGCTCTGGTGCTCCATGTTTCAGCCGGGGTGAGTCTCTGCCTCCTACACAGCCTACATCGTTCTTACATTCTGTGCTGTTCCAAGCTTTGTCTGACCTTCGTTATGGTCTGTCTTTGGCCTCTGCTCTGTTGCTCCCCAGGTTTCCCATTTCTCATCCACTCGTCACTCAGTTTTGCAAATAGTTTTGAAAAGTTTGTCCCACCCTCATTTACCCAGTAACCTTCCCTTTGAACACTTCTTGCTTCATGGAGCCTTCCTCATTAAAGACAATACCTCTCAAAACTTTTTTTTGCAAACTGTAATGCATTAGACCTTAACATTTATGCCTAATGTTATTACTTAGTTTTCTAGATTTCTCTAAAACTGTTGCAGCTATACATGTGCACTTAATGTCTGTCCATGTCAGTGTCATCAAGGACAGAAAGGGTCTGTGTAACTTGTGCTGTACAGGCTCATCATACTACTGTGAACATGTGGGCAATTAAATTAATACTGTTTGATTATAATGATCAAAACTGCACTTTTGTTTGAAGAGCTGCTTTTAAAAAATAGGGTGTATACAGTGAAATGTCTATGCACGTCTGTGTGCAAGTATTATCAACTCCACTGACCAAAGGTAATTTATCTTCCTTCTCATTAACGTAAAGCGTTGTTGGCACAAAGTGGTCTGTTGCCCAATCCATGGGAATGTGGCATGGCAAGTGGTTTCCGCTCATGGCAGGTTAGTATTACGTGTCCACAGGGGGGGAACACTAGCCCGGTGTTTAGAGTATGTGGATATGGACACTTCCCTCTTGACAGCTTTCACTGGTTCCCTCTCACCACATCTAGCTGGCTTGCTCTTTGGGCTTCTGGACCACAAAGGAGAGATGCAATTCAGATAAGATGAAACAGGAAAAAAAAAAAAAAAACCACACTAGATGCTATAAATGCAATACTATTCCAAAGCTTCTAGGGCTTGGAAGAAACTAAGAAATCCAGAGTTCACACCTTGATGTTTATATGAGGTTTACATTGTTTCCCCATATGGTATACCTAGGTTCTTGACAAAATGATTTATAGGTCAGAACCAAGATGGACATTAAACTCTCCTTCTTTAAGATAAATGACGAGTGTGAATGACAAATAGGTCATCCTGAGCACAGGCTTAAGTGAGCAGGAGGAGTAAGTTTCTGCATTTCCATTACTTATAAAGAGACCCATTCAATGAGAAGTCTCACAGCCTCTCCTGGAAATGCTGCTGTGATGGGTTTTTCTAGTCAAAACACAGCTAAAAACAGGATGAGTAAAGAAAGGAATACATCAGACTCAATATGTACTACTGTGTCTTCCCTATTAAGGGAACAACATAGGCCCTGAGAGGAAAGGTGTTACCTGTCAATACAGGCAAGGAGAGGGACAGAAATCTTCCTTTCATTCTTAAAATGCCTTGGGAATTTGTAGATGCAGGAGAAACAAAGGAACACCAGTGGGGTAAATTCTAGAGTATTTCCTAAACTAGTCAGACACAGGCTCGGAGATGGCTCTCACTGTTGGGAAGACTTTTCCAGACAATTTCAACACCTGTAATGAAGCTGTTTTCTTCATTGATCCTCAGGGGCTTACTTTGGTGCTGACTGTGACAGAAGCTCTTCTCGTGCATGGATCTCTCGGTGCTTATTGAGAGCAGAGCTTTTACTGAAGCACTTGCCACAGTCATGACACCCATAGGGTTTTTCTCCTGTGTGGGTTCTGTGATGTGCGCGTAAGTCAGAACTCTTACTGAAACTCTTTCCGCAGTCAGGACACACGTGGGGTCTCTCTCCTGTGTGTATCCTCCGATGTGCACTAAAATGAGAACTGTTGTTGAAGCTCTTTCCACACTCTTCACACTGATAGGGCTTTTCTCCTGTGTGGGTTCTCTGGTGAATGATAAGACTTGAGCTCTGATTGAAGCGTTTTCCACATTCACCACACTGATACGGTTTCTCTCCTGTGTGGATTCTCCTATGGGTGATGAAATTTGAACTGTCACGGAAACTTTTCCCACAGTCAAGACACTTGTAAGGTTTCTCTCCAGTGTGGATTCTCCGGTGTCTAATGAGGCGTGCACTCCGACTGAAGCTTTTTCCACAGTCAGCACATTTATATGGATTTTCCACTTGATGGGCTATCTGATGCATAAGATGGGCATTTGGACCAAAGCTTTTACCATACCTGAGATATTTATAGGGTCTCTCTCCCAAGTAAGCTTTTTGATGACTTAGAACTTTACCTAAACTCCTCTCTGGGAGTGGTGGTTTTCCTGTTCTCTCCCCTGGGGTCTTTTCCCACTGTTTTCCTGATCTACATTCACTCTCGCTGCCTTTACCCTGATTAAGATGCCGGGGAATTTTCCTTTCAGACCTTGCAAGTAATGTTCTATGTAGTTGTACTTCCTCAGAAATATCCCGTTTTCGATTCTCTTCATTCTCAAATCCAGCCTCAAAACCTGGCATAAGAATAGAATTTGTAAAGTTATCCACTTTCTCAATTATTATGTGCCAGGGTAAAGCAAGCATCACGTTAGATGATTAAAGATAAAAATTAAGGAGCTCTAAATCCCAAGTAACTACCATCTATTAAAATTTCAGTGTTTTACTTCTCTACTTAGTAACCTGTCAAAATGCTTCTCATCTGCATAAAGGCTGATTAATATGTTCTTTTAACTCTTCCTGGATACCCAGGATCTTCAGAAAATCCTCTCAGTGTAAGAAAAAAACCTACCAGATAAAACTATTGTCATGTTTTTATAGGAAAGACATTTTCTTTCCTTTTTTTTTGTCTTTTGTCGTTTTAAAGCTGCACCCGCAGCATGTGGAGGTTCCCAGGCTAGGGGTCTAACAGGAGTTACAGCTGCCGGCCTGCACCAGAGCCACAGCAGCGCGGGATACGAGCCCCGTCTGCAACCTACACCACAGGTCACGGCAATGCCGGATCCTTAACCCACTGAGCAAGGCCAGGGATTGAACCCGCAACCTCATGGTTCCTAGTCGGATTTGTTTCCACTGCACCACGATGGGAACTCCAGGAAAGACACTTTCTAAAGCTGTATTTTGCCTCATCATAGGCCTATCATGGTATTCTAGCTTATGTTCTTTGCCAGTAACTAAGGGGATTAGAAGGGAATGCCTAGGAAAACCCTGGGGGAAACCTCTGTATTGAGAAAGCTCTATGAGCCCTTTCCCCTTAAATTCTATGAATAAAAAGAGGGTAGGAAGATATCTGATGCCCTTCAGAGAACAAGGCCGTCTGAGAAAGAAACTTTGCTAGGAAGCATCTCTCTAAAATATTCTTTCTGTCCATGGGGAAATAATCACTAGATGTTCCAAAAGAACTACTCTAATGCCCAGCCTGAGCTTTTAATATTCTTCTGAAAACCAAATGCCATGTTTCCTGGGCATAGGCTGTGATTATTTGCAGATACTTGCAAATTTTCAGTTTGCAAATTTAGTTTGAATTCGCAGAATTTTTAGATGTTTCACATAAACCCTGGATCCCAAATTCCCTGGACTAAATCTGAGAGCAAAAGAATACTATGTCAATCGATACATGTACCTCTAAAATAATATTTCTACCTAGAAGCCCAGGTTTAGGAGATTCGCTAGGAAATAGAGGTTCATTAGATTAAATGAAGTCTCAGAACCTTAAATATGTGACTATAAATTGTAAGCCTCCAAGGGGAGTATTTAGCACTTCCTAAACCTAAAAGGTATTTTTTTAGCAGAACATATTAACAGCCCCATGGGATCGATGCTCATGGAATACACTTGAAGAATGCTGATATAAAGAACTCCTGGAAAAGAAAACTGCATTTATCAAATGTGCAAGCACTGTGCTAGATGCTTCATCGCAGCACTTCATTTACATCAACCTTTTGAGGTAGGTCTTAATATATAAGCAAACTTAGAGGGTTAAGTAACTTGCTCTAAAGTACTCAACTAGTAAACAGCATGGTCCAGATTCACATACATATACATTTATGACTCCAAAATTAGAGTAATTCTTCCCATAAGGAGGGAAGCTAGAGTGAAGTATTTTTTTTTCTTATACAGAAGCTAAGATTGAAAGGGTCAGTTCCCTCAGAAATCTCAGGCTTTTGCATAAATGTGTCTGAAGAAAGAGGTTTTCAGGTTTTCATATATGTGAGTAAAGCAGGCATATAACTGGTATACAAGCTGAAACTAGAAAAAAATGAGAATGAACTTTAAAAATCAACTTCATCCTAATATGGGTACATGACATACTACATAGGAAATGTTAGTTTTCAGAGCCCCTGCTAGGCAGATGGCAGCAAATTTACAACTATCTCAGATTGATGCTTTTGTGTGAGGAGCCACGTCAAATGAATAGTTTATGTCCCCTCACTGAGCTGAGAGCTGAATATAGAGGCCAGTTCACTTGGTCTTCAATCTGATGATTTTTCTCCTAAATCCCAATGCCTTTCCTCGGCTATTTATTTCTACCTTAAGAAGTAAAAGGGTCTTACCACTGGGGCTCTGAAATAAGACTGGAGCACGGGTCACTGCCTCTGGGGGTACCTCAGTATCCTCTTCATCATCTTCAGAATCTTCTGTGGCCTCATCTGCCTCCTCAGCTTGCTTCTCGGCTTCAGTCTCACTGGTCTGGATGGGGCAAGAGCCTGTCTCCTCTTCTTGGCCGTCACTGGATGGGGCAGCAACTGCTGCACTCACCAAAGCATCCATCTCTTCAAAGAAGGGACAGGATTCTGGTGCTTGGCCATTCTTGACTTTCCTATAGCTGGTTTGCAGGCTTTTAAACTTGGTACGACATTGTTCTGGTGTCCGAAGGAAGCCATACTCCCATAACCGTTCAGCCACTGCTCCATAGAGCTGGCTGTTGCGGTGACAGTTTCGGAGGGCTTCGTAGAACTGAGTCTCACTAAGGATTGCAAGGTAGGTCTTTGTCTCTTCATAGCCCCAGTGTACACCTGCCACCGGAAGAGAAATTACAACACCACTTAATCTGGGGCTTTATTTATAGCTTTAATTCCTCGGGCCTATCATCTCCATCATGAAAAATCATTAAGCTTAGGCTCCTAGATGAAAAAGTAAAAATACCTCATTTCCAAAATCTGTACAAACTCTTAAAATGTTTTTGCTTCTCTGTATCCTTTATCAATTTCACAAAGACCTTTATTCCTCCATTCTGCCTAAAAGAAGCCTTTCTACTTGGTCACTGTAATGATCTTATGTACACTAAAGCAAGTGTACAGAATGCATTTCACCATTCTTCTAGTAGTTTCAGAATTCTGATCTGAGTAGAAAATAACTGGTTAAAAAAAAGAAAAACAACTGGCTAGGGGAAGAAGACCCATAGTCAAGAGCTGTCAGCCATGAGCCATCCCTAAATTCTCTGATCATTCTTTTTCTACAAACCCTACTTCCTTATGAATTAAGTTTCCCTAAATATGACTCAGAACCCCAAGGAACAGTCTTTCTGAATCACACTGCTGCTTAATCCAATCACTTGCCATGATCTCAAAGAAGTCAGCCCAACAATAGCAAAGACCTGAAGGGCACAATCTGAGAACAGTAGTCATGAACCTTCTCCGTAGGAGCAGAGGACTGGCAGAAACCAGGAGGAGGAAGGAAGCAGAGTAGATGGCACCTCCTGGCCTGAACTCTGCTAATGCTGCAGCCCCCTCACCTGGGCAGCACTTCATCAGGATGATTAACAACTCTACTCCTGAAAGGTACCCAAGGGAGAGGGAAGAGAGATTCAAAGAGCCTCCCTCCCACTTGAGAACCAGCTGGAGATACACTGCTTCCATCATCCTCCACTGCAAGTAAAAGAGAAGGGCAAAGAATGGGAAGACGAGGAAAACCAGTAGAAAAAGACAAAAACAACAAAGATAATGAACATGATTGCAGCTAGCACATATGCCATGTTTGTGATTTACCTAAATTTATTTCAGTGACAAGGGAAAAAGGATAAAGAAAAAGTGAAAGCAAAAAGTGCTAGACAGAAAGACAAGAAGAATAGACCAGAAGTAACAACACACATTAAAAAAAAAAAAAAAAAAGGAAGGATAAGAGTACTAATGCAGTGAAACTGCAACTTTGGGGTAGTCTTGCTGCCATGCCCCATTTTACAGTTGAGGACACACACTCTGAAATGACTAGACAGCTGTATAATGTCTTCCAGCTGATAAGCAGTCAGAATTAGAAACAAAGCCTCCTGATTCATACCCAGTGCTTTTCCTATAACAACATGGTTGTACAAATTACATCAACAGAAAGAACTGATGTTTAAAAATGGTTCCATAGGCAAATAATATTTCAACAGAGTATTAAACAAGATTCGTGCTATAAGACTTCTAAGTCCTGGGAGTTCCCTTCGTGGCTCAGTGGTTAATGAACCCAACTAGGATCCAAGAGGATGCGGGGTCAATCCCTGGCCTCGCTCAGCGGGTTAAGGATCTGGCCTTGCCATGAGCTTGGGTATAGATTGCAGACACAGCTAGGATCCCGCGTGGCTGTGGCTGTGGCGTAGGCCAGCAGCTGTAACTCTGATTAGACCTCTAGCCTGGGAACTTCCATATGACTCGGGTTCAGCCCTAAAAAAAAAAAAAAAAAAAGACTTCTAAGTCCTATTTAAATGCCAATGTGTGTTGTGAATCTCATAAAGGAAACTGATTTTCCCCAACTCTGGGCAGTCCTACATTATACTAGTCTAAGTAAAATGGAATACATAATAAACTGTTTGGAGGAGTAAAGGTGTAAAACACCAGTTCATATAAGGTGTTCAGAAAACAATAGTTCTCCTTAAAGGTAATAAATATGGTGCCAAGTTTTTCTCAGCCTTTAGTGATTTTATAATCAAGAAAAGACATTTTAAGAAAGAAAGGGAAATAAATGGTATTCCTTTTCAGGACTCTTGAATTTTCTGAGTATATTTCTTTAAGATATCTAAAATTATTCTCTACTTACTATTAGTTCACTGGTTTTCCCACAAAAAGAGAATGAAATACACAAAGAACTGAGAACTGCCTCTGTTCTCTATTTAAGTGACAAACTTGGTAGGTGACACTAAGCTTCCTGACTTCTATATCCAGTCTCATATAACTCATCAGTCTAATCCTAAAACCCCAAGGAGAAAGGTTTCTTACCACTTGGGCTTCGGAAAAGGACAGGTGTGGTGGAGTTGTCGGGGTCCTGGGGGGTGGCCTCCTGGCCCACTTCATCACTGTCAGACTCTTCAACCATGGCCTCTCCTCCCTCCTCGTGCTGCCAGCCCTCTCGCTGTGGCTCCTCAGTCTCAGCATCACTGGCCAGCAGGCCAGAGTGGGAGGCTGCCTCCTCCAGGCTGTTACTGGGCAGGGCAATGACCTGGGCACTCATCAGGGCTTCCATCTCTTCAAAGAAGGGGCAGGTCTCAGGAGGGTGGCCACTCTTGACTTTCCGATAGCTTTTCTGGAGACCTTTGAACTTGGTCCGACATTGCTCCAGGGTCCGGATGAAGCCATACTCCCGGAGCCGCTCGGCCACAGCCCCATACACTTGGCTGTTTCGATGACAGTTCCTGAGAGCCTCATAAAACTCAGTCTGACTGAGAATTGCGAGGAGCGTTCTGGTCTCTTCATAGCCCCAGTGCACACCTGCCACCTTCTCATCCTCAAAGCCCCAGTGATCCTGTTCCACCCAGCTTTTTCTCTCTCTCCTGGAAGGTAACAGATCGGCATGCACTTGTCTGTCTCCTGTGTGATGGCCTCTTGGGAGTTCCTTCTCCTTGGAGCCCAGATCTGGGATCCATGGCTCTCCTTGCTCCAACTTGGAGACCACGGATTTAGGAAATGCTAATCCTGCTTGCAGGGAAGCAAACAAAGGATATCATAGTTTGGACTGATCATAAAAAAACCTCTCTGAGGCCAGACCTGTCTTTTTTATCCAAGAGGCTTATAAAAGGATCTAAGGAAATGTTTTCAGAAAGTTCAGTGTTTTAAGAAAGTAGGAGAAATACGTGAAACCTCAAAAAATGAGAAATATTTTCCAGAGCAGGGTGACAAGAAGAGATTCTGTTATGTGTTCAGAGCAGATAATTCTGTTCCCAGTTGCTCCCTAGCCCTGCTGACCACTGTAGGCAGGTCCTGCCACTGCTCAAAACAGTCACCTCCTGTCTCCTGTATAGTTGACCCTTGAACAACGTGGGGATTAATCCGAATATAGCTTATAGTGGACCCTCCGTATCCACGGTTTCTCTGCATCTGCAGATTTAACCAACTACGGCAGTGTATTTTTCGATTACTATTGGAAAATATCCACGTATATTGGACCCGTGCAGTTCAAGCTCGTGTTGTTCAAGGGTCAACTGTAGGTTCTCCACTTGGGGCCAGAGAATTAAACTCAGAGTGATTTCAAGGGGGAGACTGTCTTCCTTCACACACAGTCACCAAGTTGTAAAGGTTTTCTTTTAGTATATCCTTTATTCCTACTGTGCCATCTCAGTCTTAGACCCCTTACCTTCTCACACTGGGGAACTGCCGCTGTCACTGTCCTGCCTAACTCCAGCCTCTTGCTTCCTCAGCTCACATGCTATATGTACTGCCAAACCTTAACCTGAGTGTCTACCCATGCTCAACCCATTCATACCAGACTCCTTGCCTCCAGAACACAGCATACGTTTATTTACCACTCTGTGCCTTTTCTTTCTTTAACTCTCTCTTCTATCCAAATTTAACCCATTCATCAAGAAACTGTATTTGCCAGTGCCCCCATGAAGCCTTCCCTAGAGCTCCCTCGTCTCCCACTCCAACAAATCCCTCTCACAAGTGAGTAACAAGTCATTGTTTGGCATTGCTTCAGTACAGTTCAGCACATATTTATGTTTGAGAATAGACACCTTTTCTTATTGCAGAGTACCCTGCAAGGTGCTGAGCACATGATTGGTGTTCAAAAATGGATTAATTCTGCAAGTCTGTGTGTGGGGTTGAGGGACTGCATCTCAATGGCTAAACAGAGACCACTACCAGACTGGCTGGGAAGGCTAGTATCTTGGACGATAAGATCAGAATTCAAAACAACCTTAACAAATTAAAGAGCTGATCAAAGGGGGAAAAAAACATACAAGAGGGAGTTCAGCCGAGTACAAAAAAGAAAAAGTTCTACAAAAGCAAGTATAAGAATAAGCACTAGGCACAAAGACAATGGGGAAAGCTCTAAGAGTCCTGGGAGTATCAGGTGAACAGCAATCATCAAATAATTAGTTGAGCTATACTGAAAGAAAGGGTAAAGAAATTCTAAAGTAAAATTCTTCCTCTGCCTCTACCTCAGACTCTCACTTGAATAATACATATAGTTTAATTCTGCACTTTGCACAGGCTATTTGGAGAACTTAAAGGTCCAAGAGAGAGTAACAAAAACTTAGTAGGTCTGAAGAATGGAGCTTCCGAGGAAAAGCTTAAAGAAACAAATACAGTTTAATATAGAGAAAGAAAATCGACTAAAAGGACGATGTACCTTCAAGTACAGAAAAGAATTTTTATCTAGAAAAAACTGACCTAGTGTCATCATTACCAAGAGGAAAGAGAATGATTCCAAGTTCTGGCAAAAACTAGGGAGCAATCCTCTGGCAAACTTATCAAGAGGAACTACAACAATATTTACTGCAGCAGAGAGCTAAACTACATGCCTGTAGGAGGTCCCCAACAACTGCATACTCTACAATCTCCACTAAGTCCTGAAATCCCTTTCCCACTCACTACTCCCAACCCTACTTCCCAACTCAGAATGGCATCCTATCTTCCCATATGAATCTACTCCTCACCGCTCCTTTGAAAAGGTCTGAGCTTCTCCTTTGGGTTCATCTGCTCCCGTGGTCCCAGGTCTGGGCTCCTCGCCCTCTCTTTCTTGGGTACACCCCTGGGCTGGGGTTCCACTGACTCCTGCCGAACACTTAATAACTCTCGTGATGATTTCAGGGGTGTCATCTTCTCCAAGCGCACTTCCTGCCCCTTCTCAGAGACTGTGACCTAGAAACAACCCCCATGAATTGTCACTGCAAGGTCATAATGAGGAGTATTCCCAGAGGAGATTATCTGATATCCCAAAAGAGATCATCCTTTGGGGACAAGGCTAAGGTTGGGGTGGGAGGTGGTTAATGGTGAACAAACATCTTTCTTAGTCCATTACTGTTAGCTTAGAGCAGCAGGAACTCCAGAAGATCAAAACAGTAAATCGAACTACAGGCTGAAAAATAATTTCCCTTTCTTCCCTATTTAAGTAAAAAACTATGAAACTATGAATAACTCTATGACATGTAGCACAGGTACACCCAGGTAGCATCTCCCAATAAGTTCTCTCTGAAAAAGTTACCTGTTAAAGAACCAGAAGTATAAGCATCAGCAAGGGCGACTGTGCCCCTCTTTTATTTGGCTGTGCCTTAGTATGGCTTTTTATCCTGCCCCTTCCCATTCACACACTTGTGAATTCCCTCTCCCTGCTCACCAAATGTCCAGGTCTTCCAGGCTCTCTTCCTAAATCTTCCACCAGAGCCACTGCCTCCTCTCCACTTTCTGGACATTGCTTTTGTACCCAGTTCTGGATCTCCCCAGGTAAGATGGTCAGGAATTGCTCTAGCACCAACAACTCTACAATCTGCTCCTTGGTGCGCACCTCCGGTCTCAGCCACCGACAGCAAAGTTGCCAGAGTTGGCTGAAAGCCTCCCGGGGCCCAGCCACTTCCTGGTAATGAAATCTCCTGAAGCGCTGTCGGAAGGTCTCGGAGTTCGTGCCAGTCCCTCTCAGGGTGGGTTTGGCCATCATGCACAGCAGAAAGTGGTTTCCCTCCACTTAAGGGTCTAGGTTCCAGGGTTTACCCTATCTTCCATGTCCTTGGAGAATCACCTGCAGATCAGTCTCTCTCTGTAAGAAGAGTTTCCTCCTAGGGTAGAGAGAGATGGCACTATCAGAAGGTATATACTCATATGTCTAAAGTCTTGCCAGTGCTGGCCCGACTTCCCGTACATTCTGCGTGGCCATCTGAGGTAGCACCAACTTGAGGGCAGCAAGCCAAAACAGCATGAAGGTGAGAGACCATTCAAAAGCTGCATTTCTGGGCGACTTCCAGGGCAGCCCGCAGAAGCAGCAGAGAATAAAGCACTGACTGCTCCTCTTCCACCCCTCCCCAAGTCTGACCCATTGAGCTCCCCTGACCAGTGCTGTATAGTGAGTTCAAACCATATGGGAGACCTGGAGCTGAGAGGTTTTAAAGGCATGTCACCATCCTGATAAAGGCAATATAAACCCTCCGTCCAGCAGGTCGCCTCTGATCTCCCCCAATACCTCCGCCGTCCTTCCCCTAGCCCTCTACGTCCACCCCGCCCCCTCAGACTCCACCACTACCAATTTCTACCCCCAACAAAAATGAAGTACTGAACACTGGGTCTTTGTTTTTCCTCACAGCAGAAGTAATCTCTCAGTAAATATCCGGGAACTACTGACGGGAAACCTCGAACATTGACAGAAGTTGGTTTTGACTCCTGAAGCGAGGGCCAGATGGGCTTGGGGAGTCACACTGAGTTGGTGGAAAGAGGGAGTCCAAGGGGGCAGTAGTCATGGGTCTCCTGAGGACGAGCTCAAGTGCTGGCCAGGCGCTCCGAGGGCTGCTGGATTCACGAGCGCGGAGCTCAGCTCAAGAAGCGGCGGGTGCAGGGTTCCGGCCTCTTTGTCTTCGCTCTCTGGCCAGGTCACTTTCGGAGCTGTAGGGAGTCCCTCCAGAGGCTTCGGACCAGGTCTAAGGCGCTCTGACCCACCCCTAGGAGGGTCTCCTTCTCGGGATGCCCCTCAACCCGCTCGCATTTCTGTCCGTGGGCCAGCCTCACCCACTCGAGGTCTGGCTGCAGCCGGGGCTCTCGAGCCTCCCAGTCCAGCCCTCAAACCGGAAGTGAGAGCGGGCGACTCGGGTGCCGAAGACGCATGCGCAAGGGCAGCTACCAAGACACCTCCTGCGGATCCCCGGAGGGAGCGAGCGGGTGGGCCCAACCGAGCGCGGTGCACTTCCGGGACGCGGCTCGCCTAACCCTTCCCCGCTTCCCGTATGCTCTCCTCAGGAGTTATCTCAGCGGATAAAGTCTGGAGGAACCGCCCGTCCCGGAGGCCTGTGCGCGAGTAGAGAAGGGAATACTCGCTTCTTTGGTCGCCCGGTGAGGTTCTGGAGTAAGGTGCAACGGATATAGGGACTGGAGGTCCGCCGTGGGAATGATCCACGAACTGCTCTTGGCGCTGAGCGGATACCCAGGGTCCATTTTCACTTGGAACAAGCGGAGTGGCCTCCAGGTACAGTCTGGCTCAGAGCGCGGGAACTAGCGATTGAGGAATGGGTGGACAGAACTGAGCCACTGCATGGGGGAGGAGCCTGAGGGGGCGTGGCTTGCGGGGCCGAGGCTTGGGGGGGCGTGTCCTTGAGTAGGTAACTGGAGGGGCCTGCCATGGTGTAGACTCCTTGAGAGGTGTGGGCTAGGCTGGCTAAGGAGGGCAGACTCCTGAAAGGCCCTGCCTTCGGGGAAGAGGAGGGAATCCAGGGCTGAGCGATGGTTGCTGGGGAACTGGGCATAAAAATGAGGGAGACACTTTCTCCCACCTTCAGGCTTGCACTCTGTTTTAAACTGAGTTTTGAGAACTTGTCCAAATACATAGCATCTAACACAGACAGAATAGACTTGAGTCAAGTTTTTTGAGTGAAAAAGTGAATGAGAATGTTTCCTTCATTACTCCTTGACTAGGAAATTTCTTCTCTAGGAGAATTTGGAGGGAGGCCTTTATGTAACCAGGAATGTATGAGGAGGACAGGTCATGTACTACATGTATTATCTCATTTAACTTCACAACCACCCATCTCTGTTTCACAGATTAACTCTGGTGTCAGGTATCACACAGTTAATAATTAGCGAACTTGGTCTTGAACCCAGGGCTGTCTGGCTCTGGTATCTGAACCACTCTTCATTTCTACTTATGCTTCCAGTAATGTTATCAAATCACTTCAATAACGTAGTAAGTTAGATATTGTTAGCCCCAGTTTACAAATGAGCGACTTGAAGCCCAGAGAATTTTATGGTGGCTTGTGTTTTTTGTTTTTTGTTTGTTTTGCTGCACATACCTCACCTGCAGCATGTGGAAGTTCCTGGGCTAGAGATGGAGCCCATGCCACAGTTGCCACCAGCTTTACAGTTGCCATAAGGCCAGATCCTTAACTTGCTGGACTACAAGGAAACTATGGTGGCTAGTCTTGATAAGGCAAAATTTGAATCTAGCTCTCTCTGTAGAAAAAGTCATGCCTGTTTCTATGAGAATTGGTAGTATAGGCTGTGAAGAAGCAGAAACATTACTCTCTTGGTCTATAAAACTTGTAAATCAAACAGATTTCCTTTTGTTGTTATTTTTTTTTTTACTATAAAACTAAGACAAGGCATATAGGAGAAGAATATTCAGGAAGCATATATGTGCTTGATTGAAGTAGAAAGAGAGAACACAGTATGGGAACAAATAACAGCTTTACTTTTTTTCTTATTTAAAAAGTCTCAATTGGATATTTTCCTAAATTCTCAGCTTTAAAGTTACCTTCTCAGAAAAATTTTCTCTGACCACCTCTTTAAATATATTCCTTATGCCATTATTTTTTAATGATTTTTATTTTTTCCATTATAGTTGGTTTATAGTGTTCTGTCAGTTTCTATTGTACAGCAAGGTGACCCAGTCACACACATATATACATTCTTTTTCTCACATTATCTTCCATCATACTCCATCATAAGTGACGAGATACAGTTCCCTGCTCTATACAGCAGGATCTCATTGCTTATCCATTCCAAAGGTATTAGTTTCATCTGTTAACTCCAGACTCCCAATTCATCGCACTCCCTCCCCATCCCCCTTGGCAACCACAATTCTGTTCTCCAAGTCTATGAGCTTCTTTTCTGTAGAAAAGTTCATCTGTGCCATGTGTTAGATTCCAGATCTAAGTGATACCATATCATCTTTCTGACTTATTTCACTTAGTATGAGAGTCTCCAGTTCCATCCATGTTGCTGCAAATGGCTTTAGGTTGTTCCTGTTTATGGCTGAGTAGTATTCCATTGTGTCTATATACCACATCTTCTTAATTCAGTCATCTGTCGATAGACATTTAGATTGTTTCCAATTTTCTATCACAGTAACTTATTTCCCTTATAGGACATCACAGTGCATATTATTTATTGTTGTTACTTATTGTTGTATAGCCTTTCTCTCACATAGACTGACCATGAGGGCAAAGAAACAGTGGTCTTTTTCATAAGCACCTAGCACCTAGGTGCTAGGAGCACCTAGCACAGTTCCTGCCACATAGTATGTATGAAGATGTTTGTGAAAAAACGACCACCCAAAACAGCAAATATTTCATACTTTCTGCTGGACAGTGTTTTTTACATTTGAATAAAGGGAGAAATTGTCACGAATGCCCAATGTTGATAAAAATCATTTTATTGTAATATTGAATATGTGTACACATTAAGCCAAGTATAAACTCAAGCATATTGCTATTAAACAACTATAAAATCAGTTATTTTGGAGTTTCCGTTGTGCCTCAGCATCAATGAACCCAACTAGGATCCATGATGATGTGGGTTCGATCCCTGGCCTTGCTCAGTGGGTTGAGGATCCAGAGTTGCTGTGAGCTGTGGTGTAGGTCACAGACTCAGCTCCTGTCTGGCTTGTCTGTGGCTGTGGTGTAGGCCAGTAGCTGTGACTCCAATTCGACCCCTAGCCTGGGAACTTCCATATGCTGCGGGTGCAGCCCTAAAAAAAAAAAGAGAGAGAGAGAGAGAGAAATCAGTTATTTTTACAAAGTAAATAAAACTACCAAGCCAATAAATTTAAGTTGACGTTAATCTAATGCAGCTTCTCAACCTTGGCACTACTGACATTTTGGACTGGATAACTTTTTGTTGTCGGAGCTGTTCTGTCCACTCTAGGATGTTTAGTGGCATCCATGACCTCTACTCACTAGATGCCAGTAGTACCCCCTGAGTTGTGGCAATCAAAAATATCTCCAGACATTATCAGATGTCCCTTAGGGGCGAAATTGCCCCCATTAAGAACCAATGATCTAATATAGCATATACTATTGTTTTGCTAAAACTAAATTGTCAATACTGAGTTTAATAGTAGAATGACTTTGCTAAGTGCTGGCTCTTTATTTTCTATTTGATTTCAGTAACTCTAACGTAGAGAATATCTGTTCATATAAGCAGGTTGTATCAAAGATACCAATAACTTTAAGGTATTGTTTGCTTTTTGAGAATAACCAGACCTTGAACTTGTGTAAACTCTGCCAACATGCACTGCTCAAAATGCCAATAGGGGTATCACTTAATATCTGAATAGAGCTGTCCTAATATTAAAAAGCTGCTGACATATAATTGAGCATTTGCTATGTTCTTGGCACATGGTTTACATGTATTTATTTAATCCTCACGATTATCTCCACTTTATAGGTATGAAAACTGAGGTACAGAGGAGTATTGCTCACCTAAGATTTCAAGCAAGTCAGAGACAACTCAGGGATTCAAACCCAGGCATTCTGGCTCCAAAGACCTGGTGCTGGTTTTTTTTTTTTTTTCCTGACTTTTTAGGGCTGAACCTGTGGCAGTCTGGAGGTTCCCAGGCTAGGTGTTGAATCAGAGCTACAGCTGCCGGCCTACACCACAGCCACAACAATACAGGATCCAAGCCTCAACCTCCACCACAGCTCACGGCAACACTGGATCCTTAACCCACTGAGCAAGGCCAGGGATTGAACCCACAACCTCATGGTTACTAGTCAATTCATCTCTGCTATGCCACAACAGGAACTCCCAAGATCAGGTTCTTAATCACTACATCCTGTTACTTTTTTTTTTTTTTTTTGGCTTTTTTAGGACCACACCTGTGGCATATGGACATTCCCAGGCTAGGGTTTCTAATCGGAGCCACAACTGCTGATCTACACCACAGCTCACAGTGCTTGCAGGATCCTTAACCCACTGAGTCAGGAGGCCAGGAATTGTGGATTCTAGTTGGGGTTCATTTCCACTGAGCCACAACAGAAACTCCTATTACCTCTTAAATTATTCTCCTAAAGATAATATGGTTAACACTGTATCATTAAAATCTACATTAAGTGGATTCCTAATCAAATTATTGTGGAATTAGTAATAGAAAAATTCTTCTCTGCCCTTTTTTTTTAACCACATTTACTGTCACACAAAGATGGAATCCGCAAAATACAGTACTCACAATATGAATGTGAAATATGCTAAGTTCCTTGGGATAGTAGATGTATCTGATTTTGTTCACTGTTTAATCTCAATGTTAGCACAGTGCCTGGGATAAGTAAATATTCCTTAAAAATTGGTTGTTTCTCCAAAGATATACAATGGCCTATAAAAAAATAAAAGAATTGAATAAACAAAATGTGAAATTCACCTACAAGGGAATATTTTTTTCAGCTTTAAAAAGAAATTCTAGGAGTTCCCATTGTGGTGCAGTGGAAACGAATCTGACTAGTAACCGTGAGGTTGCAGGTTTGATCCCTGGCCTCGCTCAGTGGGTTGAGGATCCGGTGTTGCTGTGAGCTGTGGTGTAGGTTGCAGATGCGGCTCTCATCCTGTGTTGCTGTGGCTGTGGCGTAGGCCCGCAGCTATAGCGCCAATCCGACCCTAGCCTGGAAACTTCCATACGCTGTGGGTGTGGCCCTAAAAAAAAAAAAAGAAAAAAAGAAAAAAAAAAGAAATTCTAACACAGGCTACAACGTGGATGAGCCTTGAAGACACTATGTAAGTGAAGTAGGCCAGTCACAAGAGGATAATGTTGTATGATTCCACTTATAGGAGATCATTAGAGCAGTCAAACTCATAGAGACAAAAAGGAGAAGAGTGATTGCCAGGGACTGGGGGAAGGGACAATGGGGAGTAAATGTTGAATGGGTACGGAGTTTTAGTTTGGTAAGATGACAGAGTTTGGAGATGGATGGTGGTGATGGTTGCACAACAATGTGAATGCAGCTAAAAAATGCAGTATACCTGAAACCAATATTGTAACTCAACTATACTTCAGTTAAGAAAAGTAATATGTGCTTTCTGCCTTGGTGGAGGTGGACTTATTTTTAATGTACACCATTTTGTATTGTGATAATTCTTTACCATGCATTACTGCCTATTTCAGTAAAAAACTAACTGGGTTGGGGTTGGGGTTGGGGTTGGGGAAACAACATCTCTGTTGTGGTTCTGAAAAAATTTCTTTATCCAGAACTCACCAATATTTAAATGGGCATCTTGCAAAGGGAGACAGTAGTTCTAGCAAGCAGTGAATAGCAAGCATCAGTGTAAATTAGCATTGTTCCTCTCCTGCAGGTGTCCCAGGACTTCCCGTTTCTCCATCCCAGTGAAACTAGTGTCCTGAATCGACTCTGCCGGCTGGGCACAGACTACATTCGCTTCACCGAGTTCATTGAGCAGTACACAGGCCATGTGCAGCAGCAGGTAGATTCCCTTCTAAGGGAGCGTATACCTCCTGAGCATAGGAGCTCTGTAAGACTTTCAGTGAATCCATTGATAATTCATGTGACCTAAGTGTTGAGAAGCTACGAATTTCTCATCACTGGAATTATTCAGTTGAAGGCCAGTTGACTGTACCTCAAACGAGGAAAATATACACGGGGACCAATTTAGGCAGATTGGTGTAAGAGAAAATATGCTTTGCCCGAGTTTTAGGAGACTTGAATTAAATCAATTCTAGCTGGACCAGAATTCCAGTTCTAGAGGTGAAAACACAAAGCATTATTTCAAATTCCATTGCCACTCTGCCTCTGATGGCCTTAGTCATACTGAGACAGGCAACTAAAATCTTCAACCTTCATGTTTCTTATTATAAATAGTAGTTAAGGAGTTCCCATTGTGATGCAGCAGAAACGAATCTGAGTAGGAACCATGAAGTTGCGGGTCCAATCCCTGGTCTTGCTCAGTGGGTTAAGGGAACTGTTGCCGTGAGCTGTGGTGTAGGCTGCAGACGTGGCTTGGATCTGATGTTGCTATGGCTGTGGTGTGGGCCGGCAGCTATAGCTCCTACTGGACCCTTAGCCTGGGAACCTTCATATGCTGCAGGTTGCCCCCAAAAAGCAAAAAAAAAAAAAAATTAAAATAAATAAAATAAAATGAAATAAATAGTAGTTAAACCAGAGAAGGTTCTTGGCATGTGGTAAGCACTTAATAAGTATTATCGATTGATATGAATTAATTGGAAGTGAGAGCTCTGTAGTTAGACGTCAGGGATTTGTGTCCCTTCAATCACTTACTGGCCATAGAATGCTTGGCAGTAACTGATGCTCAGTTTCCTTATCTGCAAAATGGGAGTAACAGAGTATCTATCACGTAGGGTTTCAGGGATTAAACGTGTAATTAATTTAAAGTGCCTGGTAAAAAGCACTCAAATTTTTTTAAGAGAAATTTTAAAGTTCTTTTATTTATTTTTCTTTTTATATGGCCACACCCATGGCATATGGAAGTTCCTGGTCTAGGGGTCAAATCAGAGATGCAGCTGAGCTGCATCTGTGACCTTCACCACAGCTTGTGGCAACACCAGATCCTTAACCCGCTGAGCGAGGCCAGGGATCGAACTCACATCCCCATGGACACTATGATGGGTTCTTAACCCGCTGAGCCACAATAGGAACTCTGAGTGATTTCGGTTGAAGAGAAGGTCACATACTTCTAGAAAGGAAAAGGAAGCATGCTTTTCTGAACAATGCAGTCAGTATTATCTGACCCTTGTTATATAAGACTGTTGGTGGTAATCTATGGGGCAAAGGATTTGGAGAATAGTGCCTTATATTTTCATGTCTGGAGCAGAAATTCTGATTCTCTCAAACAGATTTTGTTGCAGAAAAAGTATACTAAACTAAACTTGAATTTAAGATCTAATCAATGTCACTTTGAGATGTAGATTAATGAGAACACAGTGAACAAATCTGGAACCTGTATATATATTAATACAGATGAAAAAGCCCCTAAATTTTGTTTTTGTATATAACACTTAAAAAAAAAAAGTAACCTATCCCATATTCGTGTGACTATGCAGGTTTAGTAAGTGAATTTGTACTTTCCCAAATTCTAAAGATATCTGTATTACCTCTATTTTTTGAAAAGTAAAAACATACTCATTTTGTGATAGATGGAGACATTCCGTTCGCTGGAATGACATGAGATCAAAGCAAAATTGCCTGGTTGTAAGCCAATCCTATAACCATTGCTGTTCTCATTATAGCTGTGAACATTTATCTCCAGAACTACTGGTATCGTTTGCAGCATCCCCTGGCTCCACTGTGCCTTATAAACCATGAGCCCAAGCTTCTTACCACATTTGTGGCTCAGTTCTGCTCTGGTATCTACCACCACCAGAGCCTGATCACCCAAATCAGTTCATAGCCTAAAAGGCTAGTCATGGTGGCCTCTAGTCAACTGTTAACTACAATTCCTCCACATAGAAGAAGAATGCTCCTACAAAACACTGCAGCTTTGGAGTTCCCCAGTGGCTCAGCAGGTTAAGGATCCACCTTTGTCTTTGCTGAGGCTCAGGCTGCTACTGTGGCGCAGGTTCCATCCTTGGCTCCAGAACTTCCTTATGCCATGGGCACAGCCAAAAAAAAAAACCCACCAAAACAAAACTTCACCTTTCTTGAAAGGTAAGCCATTATTTCTAAATAGTCTCTTGGTGAGCATCTAACAACTCCCTATGCTGGCTCTCAGATTCATGTTTTTTGATAAATTGCTATGCCAGGCAAGGAAAGGATTGTTAGAAGGAGGAGGATTAAGGTCTTTTTTTTTTCTTTCTTCTTTTTTGAGAGCTGCACTCGAGGCATATGGAGTTCCCAGGCTAGGGGTTTAATCAGAGCTACAGCTGTCGGGCTACTTCACAGCCATAGCAATGCCAGATCCAGGCTGCGTCTGCGACCTCCACCACAGCTCACGGCAACGCCGGATCCTTGACCCGCTGAGTGAGGCCAGGGATTGAACCCACAACCTCATGGTCCTAGTCGGATTCATTTCCACTTCGCCACAATGGGAACTCCAGATTGAGGTTGTTTTATTTATTCATTAAATATTTACCATCTGTTCAAAGAACTGTGCTAGGACTGCAAAGATGAGTAAAGTGTGGGCCCTCACTTCATGAAGCTCCTGGTCTAGTGAGGGGACAGATAAACAGAAGTACAATTTCAGCAGTAAATAGAGGTGCAGTGAAAGCAACAAAGGGGAGCTATTAATTCCCTAGGGAGGGTTAAAAGGGCCTTGCAGGGAGGAGATGCTTGCGTTGGGTCTTGCAGGAAGAGTAGGTATTTATCACAAAGATGAGCACTCAGTTATAAGCAGAATACGCTCAAATTCACAGGGGTGGGAGATAGAAGCAAGGCACAACAGGTGAACTGTGAGTGGTCTGGAAATGAGGATATGAAGTTGGAAGTGGTGAAAGATAATTTTGGAAAGAGGGTAAGGGCCAGAATGCAGGAGTCACTGTATGCCATGGAGGGGAATTTAGAGGTTATTCTGAGACAAGCGGAAGCCACCAAAGGGACTTAAGATAGAGGCTGTAAGGTTAGAATTGAGTTGTTGAAAAACCTCCACTGAGTATGGAGTAATACTTTGTTGTTTGTAACATCCGAACCACTTGGAAAGTTAAAACATTGTCACATTTTAAAAGATCAGGAGGAGTTCCTATTATGGTGCAGTAGGTTAAGAATCCAACTGCAAATTGGCACATTGTAAATCAACTATAATTTTTTTTAAAAGGAGAAGAAGAATTAAAAAAAAAGACTCCAACTGCAGCAGCTTGGGTCGCAGCAGAGGTGGTTTGGGCCCTGGCCTGGCACAGTGGGTTAAAGGCATTGCGGATTAAATCCAAGCAGCTGCGGCTTGAATTTGATCCCTGGCCTGAGAACTTACATATGCAGCCATGATTAAATAAATAAATAAACAAACCAAGACTCAAAATCTTTCTCTCCAGTCAAGTTTTGCTCTTTTTGAAGCATTGCTTTGATAGGGAATTATTTAAGAAAAAAAATGCTGTTAATAAAGGATAATGTCTTCCTTGGACTTCGGGGTCTGAGTTGAAAAGTTGACTTCTCTTTGTTTGATTTCAGGATCATCATCCATCTCAGCAGGGCCAAGGTGGGTTACATGGTATCTACCTTAGAGCCTTCTGCACGGGGCTGGATTCAGTTTTGCAGCCTTATCGCCAAGCACTGCTTGATTTGGAACAAGAGGTGAGAGGAGAAATAGGAAACAACACCTCTGGGACAGCAGATGGGGGCTTGTTCTGGATCTGAAATGCCCTTGGATATAGTCAGGTAGTTAAGAGCGAACCATTTTCTGTGTGGCTGGAGGGTACAGAGTGTGCTCTGTGATTGCCCACGCTCTGATCGAAGGGCGTGCAGACCATGGCAAAGGATCCTGGTGAGTTTAGAAGAGCCTTAGCTTCGGTTTTGTTATCACCTGAAAATCAGAATGAGCAGTCTTCTCTAAATGATCAATTCTCTGTATCCTAAAATGAACCCTAAACCTACTCTCAAATTCCCTTCCAGTTTTCGTGTTGAAATAGATTTGAGATATTTTATATGGAGCCCTAATCAGTGTTTTTTGTTGCAGTTCCTGGCTGACCCCCATCTCTCCATATCACACGTCAATTACTCCTTAGATCAGGTATGATGCCCAGATAACAAAATGCTTTGGAATCTGTTGATTGTTAGAATAATCTTTTTGTTTTCGAGAACTTTTTCCCTTCTGGGTTCAGAACCCAGGATTTGATATTTGGCATGCCTCCCTGGATCAGAACTGTTCGAAAAGCTCCAAATTTAGTAAAAACTTACTTTCTGATGTTAGTGCTATAGCTTGACCTCAGTATTAACCATTATGCTAACCTCAGAGAACTGGTTCTGCTGCCATTCTCTTTCTGCCTGCAGCCAACCCCCGTATCAGATTGTCTTAGGGTACTGGATCTGGGCTGTTCAATGATTGCCTTCTTTATGTTAAGTGGGACTAGAAACAAAGGCTTTTCCTGAGTTAATTGTTTTTCCTTGTATTTGATTACATACCATCCTAATTATTCTCTACCTTGCAGTTCCAGCTCCTTTTTCCCTCTGTAATGGTTGTAGTAGAACAAATTAAAAGTCAAAAGGTGAGCACTTTCCTTTTTTCTTTTGTTTGGGTAAGCACCAAGGGAATAATCTATTTAATTTTCCTTTACAGTGTCTCTCTCTCTCTCTTTTTTTTTTTTTTTTGCTTTTTTTAGGGCCGCAGGTGCAGCATATAGAAGTTCCCAGGCCAGGGGTCTAATCGGAGCTGCAGCTGCCAGCCTTCCACAGCAAGGCCAGATCCAAGCTGCATCTGTGATCTACACCACAGCTCACAGCAACACTGAATCCTTAACCCGAGTCGGGCCAGGGATTGAACCCACATCCTCATAGATACTAGTCGGGTTCTCAACCCAGTGAGCCATCAAGGGAACTCTCTACATTCTTTTTTGAGACCCTCGTTTTCAGTAGTTTTTATTTCTTCATCATTCAGCAGTAGCTGCTTGAGTATCAGGCATGTAAAAATAAGTTATGACCCAGCCTTTAAGCACCTCCTGGTTCAGAAGGTGAGGAAAATGATAATAGATATACCCAAGAATGCTGCTGGTTAAGAGAATAATCCCATGGATATTTGGAGGTGAGAGCTTTTTACACTAAGAATTTAGAACTACTGGACATAGATCTTGAAGAAAAACATAAAAGTTACTCCTTAGAATGAAAAGGGTGGTAGATTTATCATTAGGGTGCTGGTAGTTTTCTGACAATTATTTAATCATTGGGTGAAAGCCAAATGTTTACGTATTAGTTAGATATGCCCTTTTTTTTTTTTTTTTAAATGGCTGCACCCTCAGCATATGAAAATTCTTGGGCCAGGGATTGAATCAGAGCCACAGCTATGGCAACGCCAGATCGTTTTAACCCACTACTCTGAGCGGGGGATCAAACCTGGACCTCCACAGCCACTGGAGCTACTGCAGTCAGATTCTTAGCCCACTGTGGCAGAGTTGGAACTCTAAGATATGCCTGTTCTCATCACAAGTTTTTATCATATGCATTGAAAATTAGGGTCTCCAAAGTCCAGAGAGTGTCTTTTCTGGCAGAATTAATAACTCTGTGATGCTTTGAGATTTATGGGGTGGGGGGCACGCCCACAGCATGCAGAAGTTCCCAGGCCAGGGATCAAACACTTGCCACAACAGCAACCCAGACCTCTGCAGTGACAACGCCAGATCCTTATCCTGTTGTGCCACATGTGAACTCCTGATACATTTATGTTAGAAGAAAAATCTACTAGTTCATAACTGGACCAGAGAGGACAAATGGTTTAAACATGTTTAGTTCATTCATGTTTTTAAGCTGTTGCAGTTGTGCCTTAGCTTATTAGGAGTGTTCACTTGAATATAACTAGTTACCCAGTTAGTTTGTCAGATTGCTACTTCATTTTTTTCTTGCATAAATCTAGAAACTTACACTCTGCTGTGTTCATCCTGTGCCAGCCAAGCCAGTAGGGGAGGTCTTTGTCTTTGGCCTGACAAAGCTGATTGCCCTCATCAAGTAACTTGGAGCTTTTATTGTGCACTTGCTGTATACCAGGCACTGTGCTAAGTGCTTTATATACAGTGTTATCACAGTCAACCCTCTAAGGAATCAAATAGGGAATGTTAAGGAATGTGCTTAGGGTCACACAGATGGTAGTAAATGGTAGAGCTGGGATATAAATCCACAGCGGTCTGACTGCAGAGACCATGCTCTTAACCTCTCTACTAAACCAGCTCCCAAAATTGTAGGGGGCTTTCTAGGTAAGTGGAGTTAGTGTAAGTGTCCGTGCATTGCTGCATATCCCAGGTGACTTTGAGTTTCCACTGGCCACAGGAAGGAGAAGAGTAAATAAGTAGAGAGACTGCAGATGCGTGAACCTTCATTCCTGCCAAGGAGGTGGTAGGAAGCTGAGTGCTAAGACTCTAAAAAACAGGTGGTCAGGAGCATGGGCTGTGGGTGAGAACGGGGATGAATGCAAACGGGCACAAGGGATCCTTTTAGAGTAATGGAAATATTATATAACTGGATTATGGTGATGATTGCACAATGCTATAAATTTACTAAAAAAACCGTTGAAGGTACACTCAAAATGGGTGAATTTTATGGTTTGTAAATTATACCTCAGTAAGGTGGTTTAAAAAAAAAAGGAAGGTTAGAAAAGTATATACCTTAGAAGAAAGCTGAATTGGGCCTTAATCTGAAGAGCTTTGCTTGGAATTTCTCTTTGCTTGGAATTCCTCTTTGCTTGGAATTTCAAATCTGTGATTCTGCTTTCCCTAGTGCGGTAATTCCCGAACTTCACTGTGGATTAGAATGCCCAGGGGCAGACTGTTAAAACCAGATCGCTGGGCCCTAGCCTAGAGATTCTGATTCAGCAGGTCCAAGAATTTGCATTTCTTACCAGTTTCCAGGTGCTGCTGCTGCTGCTGCTGCTGCTGCTGCTGCTACTGCTACTGGGGGGATGGAGTGGGTGGAGTGGGGAGAGACAGGAAGGTGGAGGGTCCATACTTTTAGAACAACTATTGTGATGTTGGATCTATAATAAGAAATGTATATATTTGGGCTTTGTCCCATTTCTGGCACAGAGCTCCTAAAACTGAGAATTTCCTAAGTAATGACAGCGATAAAAGCATCTTGATAGTTACAACAAAGCTCTATCTATCACAGCTGAGTTTGTTAATGAGGTAACTTTGAGAGCACCTAAGTATGGCGGCCAGTTACCGAGGGAACCAACCACGTGATCGGAGGGTTGTCCCTTTCAATCCCACCATTCCCCGCTCCACACAACCCCCCACCCACAGAGGACGGGCGGGGCAGAGGGCAGAGAGCCGGAAGTAGAGTTCAATCACCAGTGACGAGTGATTTAATCAACCCTGCCTGTGTAATGGAGGCTCCGTAAAAACCCTCGAAAGGACAGGGCTCGCAGAGCTTCCAGGTTGGTGAAGCGGAGCTCCTCCGCGTGCCACCAGGCAGGCAGAAGCTCCTTTGCCTGCAACCTCGCCCTTTGTATCCTTTCGTCTGGGTGTTGCTTTAGTGTCCTTTGTAAGAAACGGGTAATCTAGGAGTAGTGGGTTTCCTGAGCTTGTGATTGGTGTCGGAAGTGGAGGACCTTCTTGGCTACTGAACCCTTAACCTGTGGAATCTGAGGCTGTCTCTGGGTGGGTAGTATCAGAGATGAGTTGGATTTGGGACTGGCCGTATGAGGAAACATCCCACACATTGGAATTGGAGTCAGAATCAGAAACATGTGTGGCTCTTATGAGAAAATTTATCCCCGTTCTCTGCTGGATTGTGCTCCTTGGGTTGAATATAGGGTAAGGGACTGTGCTATCAAAATGGAATCCAGTTTGACAAGGCTCTATTTTCCCCAGATTCATGGTTGTCAGATCCTGGAAACAGTATACAAACACAGCTGTGGAGGTTTGCCTCCTGTTCGCAGTGCACTAGAAAAGTAAGTCATGGCTTCATTGGGGTTGGGAGGAGGGTGGATGGTCAAGGGACTTGACTTTGCACGTCTTATTTTCAGGTATCTCAGGATTCCCTCTAGGGAAGTTTATGACCATTTTGGAAAAGCCCCATGAAAAGAGGAGCCCCTTGTAATCCTTATAGTGGCTTAGTAATTGCACAAAGAGGGTTATATAAAGTGTTGAGTGTCAAAGCTGTGATCTACCTGCCTAGAGGAAATTGTTTTTCATTATCCTTGGAGAATTTTCATGACATGAGCTGGAATATGCTTAGCTATGTCTAAACGTGTATTTTAAGTAGCTTTATAATCCCATAATGCCACTCTTAAGAGTCTTATCCCAACAACATTCAAAAGAGAACCATATGCATAATCATTATTCATTGCAATGCTGTCTGCTGCATCAAGAAATTACCAGCTGCTGAAGAAAGCTAAATAGATATATTACTTGATAGACTGTAAACAAGTAAATTTATCATATAACATGTAAAAATATTTTTAATCCTGAAAAAAGATACAAAATTACATGTCTTATGATTACAATTGTATTAAATATAGTGGATTATGATCAAAGAAAACTTGTTTGACCTTCCTCTTTCCCTCGTCCTCCTCATTTTTAAAAAAGAGGGTGTGACATTAATTGCAAAGTTGGGATTGATGGTCTCTGAGGCCTCTCCCAACTCTGAAAATCTCCACTTTATCTTTTTGCCTTTTCTAGGGTCGCACCGGCGGCATATGGAAGTTCCCAGGCTAGGGGTCTAACAGGAGCTGTAGCTGCCGGCCTTCGCCACAGCCACAGCAATGCGGATCCGAGCCGCGTCTGCCTGTGACCTACACCACAGCTCACGGCAACGCAGGACCCTTAACCCACTGAGCAAGGCCAGGGATCGAACCTGCAACCTCATGGTTCCTAGTCGGATTCGTTAACCACTGAGCCACGACGGGAACTCCTGAAAATCTCCGCTTTAACCACCAGGCAGGTAAGGTCTCTGAAGAGCAGGAAACTATCCAGAACATGTTTTAGCAAGTTAATTCTCTTTATTATTATGGGTTTTTTTGCTGTTATACAAGAATTGCATTTTGACTGTAGAAAATAAGGACATGCACAGAGAAGAAATAGAAATCACTTCTAATCTGATCATTCCCTTAAGATACTCAATTTAACTTTTGGTGTATATCTAGAGTTTCTCTTGGTGTAAATATATGTGGTTTTATGCATAAAATATAAAATATTCTATAATAACGTTATGTATATGTTTGTTATCTGTTTGCAGGGACCTAATTTTATAGCCCACGTAAATGGCTTCCCATTTGATATTTTTTTTAACAATGATTTTTATTTTTTCCATTATAGCTGGTTTACAGTGTTCTGTCAGTTTTCTACTTTAAAGCAAGGTGACCCAGTCACACATACATGTGTACATTCTTTTTCTCACATTATCCTCCATCATGCTGTATCACAAGTGACTAGATATAGTTCCCAGTTATATACAGCAGGATCTCATTGCTTATCCTAATTTTTTTTTTTTTTAGAGAGATTCCATTCAGTTAGCACACTACAAATAGCAGGTTCAAGCTCTTGTGGTTTCTGCAAAAAGCTGAATGAACAGTACAGTAAACGTGTATCCTTTAGTTTCACCAGTTATTAACATTTTGCCCCACTGGATTTATCTTTCGTCCTCTGTATGAACTGTGAAATACATATAATAAAGCAAATAACACACACACTTGCATGCACACGATTTTTTTTGCTGAATCATTTGAAAGTAGTTACAAATACTGTAATGCTTAACCCCTAAATACTTTTAGCTTGAATCTCTTCAGAAAAAGGGCATTCTCTTATGTAACCTCAATACCATATTACACCCAAGAAGGGTAACATTAATTCAGTAATATTCAAAATATATCTGAATTTCCCCAGTTGTCCCCCCAAAGTCCTTCATAGCTGTTCTTTTTTGTGATCAATAGCCAGTCAGTGTCACATACTGCATTTATTTATTTTTTCTTTTTTTATCTTTTTTTTTCCATTGCTTAATGATTTTTATTACAATTATAGGTGTACATAAATCATCACAACTCAATTTGAGAGCATTTCCGTCCCAAAGTCTCAGTGCATCCCCCCACCCCCCAGATTGTCTTATTTGAAAACCAAAGGTTTTCCAAAGTCTGTGAGTCATTGTTCTGCAAAGAAGTTCATTGTGTCTTTTTAGCTTTGGTAGCTTTGGATGTTGCTATCTAATTGTCTGACTGGTTTCAATTTGCATGATAATTTCTAGGTCCATCCATGTTGCTATAAATGTTGTTACTTCGTTCCTTTTAATGGCTGAGTAATATTCCATTGTATGTATGTACCACATCTTCCCTCTCCACTCCTCTGTCGATGGGCATTTAGGTTGTTTCCATGACCTGGCTTTTGCATAGAGTGCTGCAGTGAACACTGGAGTACATGTGTCTTTTTGAGTCATGGTTTCCGCTGGATAGATGCCCAGGAGTGGGATTGCTGGATCAAATGGTAATTGTATTTTGAGTTTTCTGAGGAATTTCCATACTGTTTTCCACAGTGGTTGCACCAATTTGCATTTCCACCAACAGTGTAACAGGGATCCTTTTTCTCCACACCCTCTCTGGCACTTATTGTTTGTAGACTTTTTGATGATGGCCTGCGTAAGGTGGTACCTCATAGTGGTTTGGATTTGCATTTCTCTAATGAGGAGCAATGTTGAACATCTTTTCGTGTGTTTATTTGCCATCTGCATGTCTTCTTTGGAGAATTGTCTGCCTAGATCCTCTGCCCATTTTTGGATGGGGTTGTTTGTTTCTTTGGTGTTGAGTTGTAGGAGCTGTTTGTAAATTTTAGAGATTAGTCCCTTGTCAGTCGATTCATTTGCAAATATTTTCTCCCATTCTGTGGGTTGTCTTTTCGTTTTGTTTAGGGTTTACTTTGCTGTGCAGAAACTCTGAAGTTTAATGAAGTCCCATTTGTTTATTTCTCTTTTTATTGTCCTTACTCTGACACATGGATCTGAGAAGATGTTGCTATCATTTATGTCAGAGTGTGTTTGGCCTGTGTTTTCCTCTAAGAGTTTTATAGTATCTGGTCTTATATCTAGGTCTTTAATCCATTTTGAATTTATTTTTGTGCATGGTGTTAGGAAATGTTCTAGTTTCATTGTTTTACATGTAGCTGTCCAGTTTTCCCAGCACCACTTATTGAAGAGGCTGTCTTTTGTCCAATGTATATTCTTGGCTCCTTTGTCATAGATTAGTTGACTATAGATGCATGGATTTAATTCTGGGCTTTCTATCCTGTTCCACTGATGTATTTTTCTGTCTTTGTGCCACTAGGACCATACGGTTTTGATGACTGTAGCTTTGTAGTATGCTCTGAAGCCAGGGAGCCTGATTCTTCCAGCTCTGTTTTTCTTTTTCAGGATGTCTTTGGCTATTCTGGTTTTTTTTGTGTTTCCAGACAAACTTTAAACTATTTTGTTCTAGTTCTGTGAAAAAGGTCCTTGGTAATTTGATAGGGAATGCATTGAATGTGTAGATTGCCTTGGGTAGTATAGTCATTTTGATAATATTGACTCTTCCAATCCAAGAGCATGGTATGTCTTTCCATCTGTTCATGTCATCCTTGATTTCTTTCATCAGTGCCTTATAATTTTCAGAGTACTTTCAGAGTATTGGTCTTTTGTCTCTTTAGGCAGGTTTATTCCTAAGTATTTGATTGTTTTTGATGCGCTGGTAAACAGGATTGCTTCCCTAATTTCTTTTGATCTTTCATTGTTGGTATATAGAAATGCAGTTGATTTCTGTGTATTAATTTTGTATCCTGTGACTTTGCCAAATTCATTGATGAGCTCTGTCAGTTTCCTAGTAGAGTCTTTAGGATTCTCTAGGTATAGCATTATGTCATCTGCAAAAAGTGGTAGTTTTACTTCTTCCTTTCCAATTTGGATTCCTTTTATTTCTTTGACTTCTCTGATTGCTTGGCTAGGACTTCCAGAACTATGTTGAATAGTAGTGGCAAGAGTGGACATCCCTGCCTTGTTCCTGATCTCAGAGGGAATTCTTTCAGCTTTTCACCATTGAGAATGATGTGAGCTCTGGGTTTGTCATAGATGGCCTTGATTATGTTGAGGTAGGTTCCCCCTATGCCCACTTTCTGAAGGGTTTTTATCAGAAATGGGTGTTGGATTTTGTCAAAGGCTTTTTCTGTGTGTATGGAGAGGATGATATGGTTTTTATTCTTCAGTTTGTTAACGTGGTGTATCACACTGATTGATTTGTGGATTTTGAAGGTCCTTGCATCCCTGGGATAAATCCCACTTGATCATGATGTACAATCCTTTTAATGTATTGTTTGATTCGGTTGGCTAGTATTTTGTTGAGGATTTTTGCATCTATGTTCATCAGTGAGATTGGCCTGTCATTTTCTTTTTCGTGATAGCTTTGGTTTTGGTATCAGGGTGATGGTTGCCTCATAGAATGAGTTTGAGAGTGTCTCTTCCTCTGCAATTTTTTGGGAGAGTTTCAGAAGGATGGGTGTTAACTCTTCTCTAAATGTTTGATAGAATTCACCTGGAGAAGCCATCTGGTCCTGGACTTTTGTTTGTTGGAAGTTTTTAAATCACAGTTTCAGTTTCAGAACTTGTGATTGGTCTATTCACATTTTCTGTTTCATCTTGGTTTACTCGTGGAAGATTGTGCTTTTCTAAGAATTTGTCCATTTCTTCTAGGTTTTCCATTTTATTGCCATATAGTTGCATATAGTAGTCTCTTATGATCCTTTGTATTTCTGTGATGTCTGTTGTTACTTCTCCTTTTTCATTTCTAATTTTATTGATTTGTGTCCTCTCTTTTTTTCCTGATAAGTCTGGCTAAGGGTTTATCAATTTTGTTGATCTTTTCAAAGAACCAGCTTTTAGTTTCATTGATCTTTTCTATGGTTTTCTTCGTTTCTATTTCATTGATTTCTGCTCTGATCTTTATGGTTTCTTTTCTTCTACTAACTTTGGGTCTTGTCCATTCTTCCTTCTCTAGCTGCTTTAGATGTAAAGTGAGGTTGTTTATTTGAGCTTTTTCTTGTTTCCTGAGGTAGGCTTGGCTTGTATTGCTATAAACTTTCCTCTTAGAACCGCTTTTGCTATATCCCAGAGGTTTTGGAGTGTCGTGTGTTTGTTGTCATTTGCTTCTAGGTATTTTTTAATTTCCTCTTTGATTTCTTCAGTGATCCACTGGTTGTTTAGTAGCATGTTGTTTAGTCTCCATGTATTTGTGTTTTTGGCCATTTTTTTCTTGTTGTTGATTTCCAGTCATATAGCATTGTGGCCAGAGAAGATGCTTGATATGATTTCAATTTTCTTAAAGTTACTGAGACTTGATTTTTTTACCCAGGATGTGATCAATCTTAGAGAATGTTCCATGCGCACTTGAGAAGAATGTGTATTCTGTTGCTTTTGGATGGAATGTCCTATAAATATCTATTAAGTCCATCTGATCTAATGCTTCATTCAGGGCCTGTGTTTCCTTATTGATTTTCTGTTTGGATGATCTATCCATTGCTGTAAGTGGGGTGTTAAAGTCCCCCACTATGATGGTGTTATTGTTGATTTCTCCTTTTAAGGTTGTTAGCGGTTGCTTTATATATTGTGGTGATCCTATGTTGGATGCATAGATATTTAAAATTGTTATATGTTCTCCTTGGATTGATCCTTTGATCATTATGTAGTGCCCTTCCTTGTCTCTTAAAATGTTCTTCATCTTAAAATCTATTTTGTCTAATAGGAGTATTGCTACTCTGGCTTTCTTTTGATGCCCGTTTGCATGTAATATTTTCTTCCATCCTCTCACTTTCAATTTGTATGTGTCCCTAGAAGTGAGGTGGGTCTTTTTAAAACATTATATCTATGGGTCTTGTTTTCCTATCCATTTATCTAGTCTATGTCTTTTGGTTGGGGCATTCAGTCCATTAACATTTAAGGTAATTATTGATATGTATGTTCTTATTGCCATTGTATTAACTGTTTGGGATTTTTGTTGCTCTTTTTTCTTCCCTTATTCTCTTGTTGTCTCCTCTCAGAAGATGACTGTCTTTAATGTTGTATTTGAGTTGATTTTTCTTTGTGAGTGTGTGTGTGTGTGTGTGTGTGTGTGTGTGTGTGTGTGTGTGTGTGTTTGTGCTTTTTAGGGCTGCACCCATGATAAATGGAGGTTCCCAGGCTAGGGGTCGAATTGGAGCTATAGCCGCTGGCCTATGCTAGAGCCACAGCAACGCCAGATTTGAGCCCTGTCTTAGACCTACACCAGAGCTCACGGCAATGCCGGATTGTTAACCCACTGAGCAAGACCAGGGATTGAACACACAACCTCATGATTCCTAGTTGGATTCATTAACCACTGCGCCAAGAACGGAACTCCTCCTTGAGTTGATTTTTCTTATTTTTTTGTGTATCAATTGTAGATTTTTGGTTTGCAGTTACCCTGAAGTTTTGATATGAGACTATATATAAATGAGATTGTTTTAAGTTGTTGGTTTTTTAATTGCACGTGCATCTCCAGTGACCTGCAGTGTGCTCTCTTCTCATGATTTCTAATTTTGGTAGCATAATTGTGCATGGATGATTTAGTATCTTTACTGTATATATGCTTTTACTGGTGGGCCTTGTCATTTGTGGTGTTTTTGTTTCTGGTCGTGGCCTTTTCTTTTCTGCCTAGAGAAGTTCCTTTAGTATTTGTTGTAAGGCTGGTTTAGTGTTGCAGAAATCTCTTAACTTTTGCTTATGTGTAAAGGTTTTGATCTCTCCTTCAAATCTGAATGAGAGCCTTGCCGGGTAAAGTAATCTTGATTGGAAGTTTTTTCCTTTCATCACATTAAGTATATCATGCCACTCTCTTCTTTCTGGCCTGAGGAGTTTCAGCGGAAAAATCTGCTGATAGCCTTATTGGGGTTCCCTTGTATGTCATTGGTTTCTTTTCCCTAGTTGCTTTCAATATTTTCTTTAATTTTGGTTTTTAATTTTGGTCATTTTGATTAATATGTGTCTTGGGGTGTTCCTCCTTGGGTGTTTTTGTGTGGTACTCGTTGCGCTTCCTGGATTTGAGTGAGTGGTTACTTTCCCATATTAGGGAAGTTTTCGGCTATTATCTCTTCAAATATTTTTTCTGTCCCCTTCTGTCTCTTTTCTCCCTCTGGCACTCCTATACTACGGATGTTGGTGCATTTAACATCCCAGAGTTCTCTGAGACTCTGCTCATTTCCTTTCAATCTTTTATCTCTTTTCTCTTCTGCATTAGTGATTTCCACTAATCTGTCCTCCAACTCGCTGATTCGTTCTTCTGCCTCCTGTATTCTACTGTTGGCTGCTTCTAATGAATTTTTTATTTCAGTTATTGTATTTTGCATCTCTTCTTGTTTAATTTTTACAGCTTGTATTTCTTTGCTCAGTGTTTCCTGTAAATGATCAGTCTTTGCCTCCAGTCTATTTCCAATGCCTTGCATCATCTTCAGCATCAACAGTCTAAAGTCTCTGGGAGGCTGATAATCTCCTCATCACTGAGCTGTTTTTCTGGGCTTTTTTCTTTCTCCCTTATCTGGGTTAGAGTTTTCTGTCTTTTCATTTTTATAGGTTTTTGGTGTGGTGACCTTTGTGCCAACAATAGAGTTGTAGCCTCTCTTAGTTCAGGTGTTTGCCTCCCCTGTGGCTAAAGTTGGTATGGAGGGGGCTTGCTGTAGGCTTCCCGATGGGAGGGACTGATGCCTGCCCTCTGCTAGGTGGGGTTGATTCCTATCCCTCTGGTGGATGAGGCTTTGTCCCTAGATGAGATTAGAGGCTGTCTGTGTGCCTGAGGGGTCTTTAGGCAGTCTGTTTACTGATGGGTGGGCCTGTGGTCCCACCTGGATTATTGTTTGGCCTGGGGCTTCTCACCGCTGATGGGTGGGACCAGATTTTCCCAGAAATGCAGGCTGATGAATATTCCCGAGAGCTTCACCTCCAATGTCCTTCCCCCACAACAAGCCACAGTCACCCCTGTTTTCTCAGGAGATCCTCCAAGAATTGCCTTCAGGTTCCACCCGGATTCCTATGGAGACTTTGCTTTGCCCTGGGACCCAGTGCATGTGAAAGTCTGTGTGTGCCTTTCAAGAATGGGGTCTCTGTTTCCCCCAGTCCTGTGGAGCTCCTGCACACAAGCCCTGCTGGCTTCAATGCCGGATGCTCCGGGGGCTCTTTCTCCCTGTGCCAGCTCCCCAGGCGTGGGGATTTGACGTGAGGCTCAGAACTCTCAGTCCTGTAGCTGAGTCTCTGTGATACAGTTACTTTCCAGTCTGTGGGGCTTCCCACCCGGGAGGTACGAGGTTGTTTCTATTGCATAATTACCCCTCCTACCTCTTGATGTGGTCTCCTCTTTGTCTTCTGGAGTAGAATATCTTTTTTGGAAGTTTCCAGTCCATTTGGTTGAAGGTTGCTCGGCATTTGGTTGTAGTTTTTTTGTTTTTTTGGGAGTGAAGTTGAGCTCCAGTCCTTCTATTCCGCCATCTTAATCCAGTCTGACATACTGCATTTAGTTGTCATGTGTAGTGTCCTTTTTTCTAGTGCTGTGGTTTTTTGTTTTGTTTTTTGACTGTGCTCATGGCATGCAGAATTTCCCAGGCCAGGGATCAAATCCAAGCCATATCAGTGACAATACCAGATCTTTTAACTGCTAATCCATCAGGGAACTCCTTAGATTTGAATTTGGAACACTCTCCTTATTTCCTTTTCTTTTTTTTTTTTAAATTTAAAGAATGCCCTCTGCGCCATTGCCTCTGCCCTCTAACTGCACTTCTGAGGCTCTTGCTTTCCTCTCCCTCTCAGAATCCTAGCCGTGTGTCATGGAGTCATGTATAAGCAGCTCTCAGCCTGGATGCTACATGGGCTCCTCTTGGATCAGCACGAAGAGTTCTTTATCAGACAGGGTCCATCTTCCGGTAATGTCAGCGCCCAGCCAGAAGAGGATGAGGAGGATCTGGGCATTGGGGGACTGACAGGAAAACAATTGAGAGAACTCCAGGACTTGGTGAGAGCACAGCAAGAGGCCTAGCATACTCTTGCCAGGTGTCGGAAAAATCTATGCTAGATTACCTTTGGTGACCTGCCCCCTGCTCCCACCTCATCATAGCCTGGGCACCTTCCATAAATTCTTTATGCCATAAATTCTTTAGATGTAAACACTGGCTTTATCTTGGCTTAATATTTAATGCCTAACAATGTGAGACTACAAAATAGAAAATATATGTGTGGGGTTCCAGTTGTTTCTCTTTTGCCTGGTATATGCATTTAAGAGGGTAAATCTTAAGGTAGTCTCTTTAGGTAGTCTTGTAGTTACTGGGAGCTTTCACATGCAGTTTGAAGTTTTGATTAGATTCCCCAAAGTCCTGTATTGTTCTTGTACTCTCATCCATTCATTTATCCTGTTACAACATTTTATTGAATGTTGCTTATGTACCAGGCACTGTTGCAGATGCCACAGCTGTATAAACAGATAAAATGTAGTAGTCGCTGTCCTTAAAGAGCTTATAGTTTGGTGGAAGATATGGAAAAGTAAACAGTAGTATTACAGTATACTCAGTGCTCCGGCAAGAGTAAATATGAGTAGTCTGGGTACGTGGTCTTAGAGTAACTGGAGAATGCTTCTCAGTGGAATGTGTACCTACATTGCAAAGAGTTTGAGAGGGAGGGTCAAGAAATGTTCCAGGCAGAGGAAAGGATGGTGTAAAGTATAGAGGCCATGAAGGACATGTCTCGTTCGGGGAACCGTTAGTAATTCAGTTGAAATGGTCAAGTAAATAAAGGCTGAAGTAAATACAAAGAGTCCTGATCAGTAGTATTAAAGAGTATGGTGAAGAGTCAAGAGGCTTGAGAGATACTTAGGAGTAGGGACAGGTGGGTCATAGTGATTGATTGGATGTGGGTCCAAAGGCAAGTATCAAGGATGATATCCAAGTTCCTGCCTTCAGAAGAAGGCAAGTAGTGATGCTAAGGAATATGGATGGCTGGTAATGGGGAAAGAAGATGGGCCTTTTGGGTTTGAGGTACTTGTAGGAAATGACCAGTGGGCTGAGCCTGGAGCTCATGAGAGCAATCTAGCTTAAAGATTTAGGAGTCATCAGTGTATATAGGGTCCATAGATGATATGTTTGTCTGGAAGGTCTATAGCTTTTTATAGTTGCAGAGAGTCTATGATGCAAAAAGATTAAAAATATCTATTATACGGAGTTCCCATTGTGGCGTAGCGGAAACAAATCTGAATAGTAACCATGAGGTTGCAGGTTCCATCCCTGGCCTTGCTTAGTGGGTTAAGGATCCGGCATTGCTGTGAGCTGTGTTGAGGTCGCAGATGCAGCTCAGATCCTGTGTTGCTGTGGTGCAGGACGGCAGCTGTAGCTCTGATTGGACCCCTAGCCTGGGAACTTCCATATGCTGAGAGTGCAGCCCTAAAAAGCAAAAAAAAAAAAAAAAAAAAAAAAAAAATTACAGTGTTCAGTGCAGCCACAGAAGATGTGATTGTCTAGGAAGACTGTGGAGAGCGAGAGAAAAAGTGGGTCTGGGATCAGTGCCCTGAGGAACACCGGTGCTGAAGTCCAGGGTGATTAGGCAGAGATCAGAGCCAGGAGTTCCAGGTTGGAGCTGGATAAGGGTCAAATCAGAAGCAAGCCAGGGAATGGGAGGGGCCTGTGAGTTTGGGTGGTGAGTATCTGAGGCTTCACTGGCTCTAGATCAGTGGTTCTCAAATTGTCTGTGTCTCAGAGTCACCTGGAGAGCTTATTAAAACACAGACCACTAGGTCTCATGCCCTAGATTTTCTGTAGATCTGGGGAGGGACTTGGAAATTTGTATTTCTAACAATTCCCAGATGAGGCCAGTGGTGCTGGTCCAGGAGCCTCGCTTTGAGAACCACTTGGCTAAATGACTTAGGCTAGTTTAAAGAGCTGGGCAGAGCAGACATGTGCAAAATGATAAAATCAGAAACATGCAGACCTGGAAAAATACAAATACCAATTAGTCCATGGTAACAAGAGACTAGGGTCCAGATCTACTGCACACGTTTTTACACAGAAGTCAAGGCAATATGAGGACTAAAATCCTATTGTTAATGAAAGCATTGCTGTTCCACCGTGCTTTCTTGGTGTCTAAAAATGAAATGCATCTCTCTCGCACTGGTAATTCAACAATTATGCAACTTCAGATCTAAAATCCCTGCTTCTAGAAAACATAAATCGTGGGTTGGGAGAGCTGCTGGATGCTTTCATGTTTGCACTTTCTCACTTCATACATCATCTCCAATAATGGATTATTTCCTTGGCCAGCGCCTGATAGAGGAAGAGAACATGCTGGCACCGTCTCTAAAGCAGTTTTCTCTGCGAGTGGAGATTCTGCCATCCTACATTCCAGTGAGGGTTGCTGAAAAAATCCTGTTCGTTGGAGAATCTGTCCAGATGTTTGAGAATCAGAATGTAAACCTGACAAGGAAAGGTAGGAATCTCCTTACCCCCCAGACCCCTTTCCTCAGAGACCTTCGTAACTTGAAATCTTGGGCCCCAGAGTCAACATCAGCAGAGTGAGTGACCAGTGACCTTTATGTTCTGAGATTTCAAGCCAGCTGTGAGTGGCATGTCCGCCTGTGCAGCCACACCTCAGGGCTGAGATCACCACGCCTGCGCAGGTCCCACCTTCCTTTGACCTGCCTCCTATTTTGCAGGATCCATTTTGAAAGACCAGGAGGACACCTTTGCTGCAGAGCTGCACCGTCTCAAGCAGCAGCCCCTCTTCAGCCTGGTGGACTTTGAGCAGGTGGTGGATCGCATACGCAGCACCGTGGCGGAGGTTTGTCTTTCTCAGCCTATTCTCTTGGGAACAAAATAGACTAGTTCCCCAGAAATTGAGTACTTGACTTTTGTTTCTTCTTGAAGTTACTAGAACTAAGCTAGGAATTGTTTGAAAGAGTTGAGGGTAGAAAGTAGAAAATTAAAAGTATTCTCTGTCTTTTGAATAGTAGAGGCAGAACTGCCTTTGCCTTTTCACACCCGACGGGAGTTTGATAGTTAGCAAGTTAGTTAGTTAGTTGAGGACTTCTCATGGCTCAGCAGTTTCAGGATAGTCTCCAGTCACTGCTGTGGTACAGGTTGATCCCTGCCAGGGAACTTCCACATACTACAGGTGTGGCCAAAAAAGAAAAATTCCTTAGTTGAATAAAGGAAGATTCTGGTTTCATTCAGACAGTCAACATTTTGAGTTTGTCTGTGTAGCTGGTAATGTCTCCAGGGAATCAGCTGATTCTGACTAAATTAGTGCCTTATATTTTAAAATGTTTCTATTCATATTTTTTAATTGATACGATAACTTTCTGAGAAAGGCAGAACAGTATTTTTCCATTCTTACAAATTAAAAAAATAGAAAGCTAATTTGTCTGGTGTCATGTAGTATGTAACTAGGAGTCTTTTGACTCCTAGTTCATTGTTATTAAGTGAATTATGTTTCATCCACCAACTTAAATTGTGACCAGTAGTTTTTCAAATGGGTGGGCATATGTTCTGTTGCTTATAATGAAATGTGACACAACAGGTGTGTGATAGCGTGAAATGAGGCCTTTTGTTAGTTGTGTTGATAAACTGTGTTAGTGGTTTTCAACTCTGGCTCTGCATAGAATGATGTGGGGAAATCTGAAAACATGCACTTGCACCAAATCCTTACCTCCAGAGCTTCTGACTCTTCAGGAGGGAGTTGTACTAGTAAGTGCTTGTATTTATACAGCCAACCAGCCAAGAAACCTATGCAGGTGATTTTAAAGCATAGTGAGTGCACTAGGGTTGGTGTCTAGAATTGCTAAGAGGGTTAACATCATATGTGCTCATGTTAGGAGCACAGTTATTGGTCCTGAATATGATTTCCTTTTCCGATCACTGCCTGAAAAATTCCTAAGGTGTTGGAGACAGAGCTGTGTTGTAGACATAGAATATTAGATCTCAAGTTGACCTTGAAGTATCCTTTGATTTGATTCCTAATGGGCAAGTAAATATCTAACCTACCCAGAATACGTTTTTCTATCCATTCACAATTTCAGGATACTGCTTCTTCTCCATCTACAGCCATGGCAGCTGGTGTCCAAGGAGCTGGTGCCTCCCTTTTTTTTTTTTTTTTGGTGTTGTTAATGCCCGAACCCATGGCATATGGAAGATCCTAGGCCACAGATTGAATCCTAGCTGCAGCCTCCACAGTGACCCAGGCTGCTTCAGTTGGATTCTTAAACCACTGTGCTGCAATAGGAACTCTCCTTTCATGTTATTTCCTCTACCTCTTGTTCTTTTATCATTTTTGTGATAATTTTTTTTTTTTTTGGCTTTTCAGGGCCGCACCTTCGGCATATGGAAGTTCCCAGGCTAGAGGTCAAATCAGAGTTGCAGCTGCTGGCATACACCACAGCAGTGCCAGATCTGAGCCATGTCTGTGACCTACACCACAGCTTACGACAACACCAGATCCTTAACCCGCTGAGCGAGGCCAGGAACCACACTCACATCCTTATGGATACTGGTCTGGTTCATAACCTGCTGAGCCACAACAGAAACTCGTTGTGATAACTCTTTAGGAAATATAGTTAATGAAGGAAAGTGAAATTTTATTGAATGGATAACAAAATTGTCGTTTTCTTGTAAAATTTTGAAATGCATATATTGCTCAAAATTATATTTCTACTTTGTAAAAATGATAGACAAAGAATTGAAACTTGGGGTGGGATCAAGATGGCAGAGGAGCAAGGCATTGCACTCACCTTCTCCCACAAACACATCAGAAAAAGACATCTACCTGTGGCGTGATTCGCACAGAATGTCTACTGGCAGAACTTAAACCTCCAAAAAGGGCTAGAAACCCTCTGCATAACTGGGTAGAACAAAAGAAAAAAAGAAGAGAGAGAAAAGAAATGAAGACAGGGCTAGTACTCCTGAGAAGGAACTGTTAAAGAGAAAAGGAACCCACACCCTCGGAACACACCTAACCAACAGGGAGATCAGCTGAGACGGAGGGACCTCAAAGTTGCCGAGAAAAGCACAGCAGCTGGAGTGAGGAGGGCGAAGCAAAGTGAGAGCCACACAGATCATCTGTACCACTGCCCTGGAGGCCACAGCCTGAGACGCTCGGGTGGGGGCTGGGCTCTGAGACTCAGTCTGCAGAGGTTAGTTCCTGGGAGAGGACTAGGATTGGCTGTGGGGAAACAGCCTGAGGGGCTAGGGAACAGTGTGCCCTGGGCTGGGGAACAGAACACCACACCCAAGGGAACCCGGGAGGAGGTCTGGGCTGGAGGAGAAGCAAGATGCCATTGTTGGGGAGGGCAAAAGGAGGAGGGGCGGACTGCCATAGGCATCTCTTTCCCTGCACATGCATGGACTCTCAGAGGGCGGGGTGCCTCTAGTGCAGACTATAGGTGGTGAGAGGCCATTTGCTCAGGCTACGGGAGACTAGGTGCCTCTTGTGCAGGTTATGGGTACCACTTGCGGCCCCAGTCACCTCAGGAGGTACTGCAGAGGAGGGCATTGTGACTGAACAGCATCCGTTGTTGCTCTCACTCCCCTGGGAACTTGCACACATTGCCATTGCCACTGCCAGATGCTCTGGGCACCATCTAAATCTGCCTGAGGTTCATTACTACTTCCCAGGGCCCTGCAACTGGGAAGAACCTGCGCCACCTTCTTGCAGGTCCTTGTTACTGTTAAGAGCCCAGCAACCAGGCATTAACTTCTTACCCATTGCCTTCATATCCCTGGAAACACACTCGGGGATAACAGCCTGCTCACACCAAAGAAAGAGACAGCAAATATCCAAATTCCCACATCAAAAATAAATAGTAACGCCCTACAAAGGGGTGCTCTTGCATAGAAATAGCCCTCTAAGACTACAGTAGTTGGTTTCCCTAAACTCACAGAGAAAGAAAAATATAAGTGAAATGAAGAAGCTCAGGAGCCATTCCCAGTTAAAAGAACAGGAGAATTCACCTGAAGCAGCAAACCATGAAACAGACCTATGCAGTCTAATAGACTCTGAGTTCAAAAGGGAAGATAATGAAAATACTGAAGAAATCAAGGTTGACTATGAGGAAATTAAGAGCAGATATAAACAGTAATGCAGATTACTTTAGAAAGGAACTAGAAAATATGAGGAGTGAAGAAAAATTAGAAAATTCATGTGCAGAGACAAAAGCTCAGTTAAAGGCACTAAAGAGAAGAATGAATAATGCAGAGGAATGAATTAGTGACTTGGAAGATAGAATAATGGACATCACCAAATCAGGACAGCAGACAGAAAACCAAATGAAAAAACATGAAAGCAATATAAGAGATCTGTGGTATAATATACAGCAGGCCAACCTATGCATAATAGGAAATTCGAGAAAGAGAAGAAAAAGAAAAGGGGATTGAAGGTGTATTTGAAGAAATTATATCTGAAAACTTTCCAAGTCTAAAGGAAACAGCAAGATACAGGCAGCACAGAGAGCCCCAAACAAGTTGAACCAAAACAGGCCCACACCAAGACATAGTATAATAAAATAGTATAATAAGAAGTTAAAGAGAGAATTCTAAAGGCAGCAAGAGAAACACACAGTGTTAATTATAAGGGAACCCCCATAAGGCTATTTCTGATTTCTCTACAGAAATAGTACAGGCAAGAAGAGAGTGGCGAGATATATTCAAGCCCCAGCTGATTTCTCTACAGAAACACTACAGGCCAGAAGAGAGTGGCGAAATATATTCAAAGTTCTAAAGGGGAAAGAATTTGCAGCCTGGAGTACTCTATCCAGTAAGAATATAATTTAAAATAGAAGGAGAAATAAAGAATTTCTCCAACAAACAAAAGCTAAAAGAGTACAACAATAGTAAACCCATTCTGAAAGAAAGACTAAAAGGTTTCTCTAAATAAAAAAGAAGTTAGAAGAAATAGGATGGAGGAAATCACAGTCAAAAAGCAATCACTTAAGCCAGTATACAGATCTAAAAGAAGCAAAAAGAAAGTTATTGTAAAAGTGACGATAAACACAAGGAATAGTAAAAGGTCAAACATGAAGATGTTAAAAAATGACTTCAAAATCATAGAATGTGGGGAAGGAAAGTAAGAAAATCTAGACTACATATATATATATAATGTGTTTGAGCCTATATGACTACCAGGCTAAAGCAAGCAGATATAGGAAGGGATTAACATGCTTAAACAACAGGGCAACCACAAATCAAAACTAAACATTACATTCACAAAAACTAAAAAGAAAAGTATACAAGCATAAAATTCATCATCCAATGAAATAAAAGGAAGAAAGGAGAAACATAGAATCAACTGGAAAACAAGGTTTAAAATGGCAATAAATACATATTTATCAATAATCACCTTAAATGTCAATGGACTGAATCCTCCAATCAAAAGACCCAGAGGGGCAGATTGGATAAAAAAGCAAAAGCCTACAGCATGCTGTCTACAAGAGACTCATCTTAGGGCAGAGGACACATATAGATTGAAAGTGAAGGGATGGGAAAAGATATTTCATTCCAATGAACAAGATAGGAAAGCAGGAGTTGCAATACTCATATCAGACAAAATAGACTTTAAAATGAAGGCCATAAAGAAAGACAAAAAAGGACACTATTTAATGGTAAAAGTACCCATTTCAAGAAGAGGATATTACAGTCATCAATACATATGCCCCTAATATAGGAGCATCCAGATAAGTACAGCAAATACTAATAGACACAAAAGGAGAAATTGATGGGAATACAATAATAGTAGGAGACTTTAACACACCATTCATTCACATCAATGGACAGATCTTCTAGACAGAAAATCAATAAGGCAACAGAGATCCTAAAGGACACAATAGAAAAATTAGACTTAATTGACATTTTCAGGACATTACATCCAAAAAAAATCAGAATATGCATTCTTTTCAACTGCACGTGGAACGGTCTAAAGGACTGACCACATACTGGGACACAAAACCAACCTCAACAAATTTAAGGGTATAGGAATTCCCGTCGTGGCTCAGTGGTTAACGAATCTGACTGGAAGCCATGAGGTTGCAGGTTTGATCCCTGGCCTTGCTCAGTGGGTTAAGGATCCGGTGTTGCCGTGAGCTGTGGTGTAGGTTGGAGACGTGGCTCAGATCCCGCGTTGCTGTGGCTCTGGCGTAGGCCGGCGGCTACAGCTCCAATTAGACCCCTAGCCTGGGAACCTCCACATGCCATGATGCGGGTGAAGCCCTAGAAAAGGCAAAAAGACAAAAAGAAAAAACAAAAAACAAATTTAAGGGTATAGAAATTATTTCAGATATCTTCTCTGACCACAATAGCATGAAACTAGAAATCAACTACAGGAAAAGAAATGAGAAAAAAGTGACTACATGGAGACTAAACAACATGCTACTAAAAAAAACAATGGGTCAGTAGGGAAATCAAAGAGGAAATTAAAAAATACCTCAAGACAAATGATAACAAAGACACTACCATTCCAAAATCTATGGGAAGCCGCAAAAACAGCACCTAGAGGGAAAGTCATAGTGATACAGGCCTTCCTCAAAACAGAAGAAAAATCTTGGAGTTCTGTTCGTGGCTCTGCAGTTAACGAACCTGACCAGGATCCATGAGGATGCAGGTTTGATCCCTGGCCTCACTTGGTGGGTTAAGGATCTGGTGTTGCCGTGAGCTTTGGTGTAGGTTGTAGACGCGGCTTGGATCCCACGTTGCTATCCTGTGCAGTAGGCCATCAACTGTAGCTCCAATTTGACCCCTAGCCTGAGAACTTCCATATGCCACAGGTGTGGCCCTAAAAAAGCAAAAAAAGAAAAACAAAGAAAAAAAGAGAAAACCTCCAATCTACAACTTAACCCACTACCTAAATCAATTAGAAAAAGAACAAACAAAACCCAAAGTCAGTAGAAGGAAGGAAATCATAAAGATCAGAGAGGAAATCAATAAAATAGAGATTCAAAAAACAATAGAAAATGCAATAAAAAGCAAGAGCTGTTTCTTTGAAAAGGTAAACAAAACTGACAAACCTCTGGCCATACTCACCAATAAGAGGAAAGAAAAAAACCAAGTAAAATAAGAAATGAAAAAGGAGAAATCCAAATGGATACCGCAGAAATACAAAACCATAAGAGAATACCATGAACAATTATATGCCAACAAATTTGACAACCTAGAAGAAATGGACAACTTTCTAGAGACTTACACCCTGCCGAAACTGAGTCAAGAAGAAATAGATCAATTGAGCAGACTGATCACTAGAAATGAAATTGAGTATGTAATAAAAACACTCCCTACAAACAAAAGTCCAGGACCAGATGGCTTCACAGGCAAATTCTACCAAACATACAAAGAGGAACTTAAACTTTTCCAAAAAGTTGAAGAAGGAACACTCCCAGAGACATTCTATGAAGCCACCATCACCTCAATACCAAAACCAGACAAAGATACTGCCAAAAAAGAAAATTATAGGCCAATATCTTTGATGAACATAGACACAAAAATTCTCAACAAAATTTTAGCCACCCGAATCTAGCAACATATAAAAAAGATCATACACCACGACCAAGTGGAATTCATCCCAGGTTCACAAGGATGGTTCAACATATGCAAATCCATCAACACATTAACAAAAAAGTCAAAAACCACATGATCATCTCAATAGATGCAGAAAAAGCATTTGACAAAGTCCAATCTATTCATGATCAAAACTTTTACCTAAGTGGGTATAGAGAGAGCATAGCTTAACATAATAAAAGCCATTTGTGACAAACCCAGAGTAAATTTAATACTCAGTGAAGAAAAGCTGAAAGCCTTCCTGCTAAAATCCGGAACAAGACAAGGTTGCCCACTCTCTCTATTTTTATTCAACATAGTATGAGAAGTTCTAGCCACAGCAATCAGAGAAACAAAAGCAGAGAGGAGGTAAAACTGTCACTGTATGCAGATGTCATGTTACTATATATAGAAAACCCTAAGGACTCAACCCCAAAACTAGTAGAACTGGTCAATGAATTCAACAGAGTAGCAGGATATAAGATTAACATTCAGAAATTGGTTGCATTTCTGTATAGTAACAATGAACTATTGGAAAAGGAATACAAAAATACAATACCTTTTAAAATTGCACCCCAAAAAATTAAGTACCTAGGAATAAACCTGACTAAGGTGGCGAAAGACTTATATGCCGAGAATTATAAAACATTAATCAAGGAAATTAAAAGAGGATTCAAAGAAATGGAAAGATATTCCATGCTCCTGGGTTGGAAGAATGAACTTCATAAAATTGGCCATACTGCCCAAAGCAATCTATAGATTTAATGAAATCCCTGTCAAATTACCCATAACATTTTTCACAGAACTGGAACAAACAATTCAAAAATTTATTTGGAACCACAGAAGACCCAGATTTGCCAAAGCAATCCTGAGGAACAAAAACCAAGCAGGAGACATAACTCTTCCAAAGTTCAGGCAATGTTACAAAGCCACGCTTATTAAGACAGTGTGGTATTGGTACCAAAACAGACATACAGACCATTGGAACAGAATAGAGAACCCATAAATAAACCCAGACACCTATGGTTAATTAATCTTTGACAAAAGAGGCAAGAAGATAAAATGGGAAAAAGTCTTTTTCAGCAAGTGGTGCTGGGAAAACTGGACAGCCACATGTAAATCAGTGAAACTGGAACACACCCTCATACCATCCACAAAAATAAACTCAAAATGACTTGAAGACTTAAGCATAAGATAAGACACCAACAAACTCCTAGAAGAGAACATAGGTAAAACATTCTCTGACATCAACTGTAGGAATGTTTTCTTAGGTCAGACCCCCAAGGCAACAGAAATAAAAGTAAAAAGAAATCAGTGGGACCTAATCAAACTGACAAGCTTTTGCACAGCAAAGGAAGCCATCAGAAATCAAGAGACAGCCTATGGAGTGGGAGAAAATAGTTTCAAATGATGCAAGTGACAAGGGCTTAATCTCTAAAATATACAAACAACTTATACATCTCAACAGCAAAAAAGCCAACAACCCAATTAAAAAATGGGGAAAAGACCTGAATAGACATTTCTCTAAAGAAGATATACAAATGGCCAACAGGAACATGAAAAATGCTCAATATCACTAATTATTAGAGAAATGCAAATCGAAACTACTATGAGGGGCTACCTCATACTAGTTAGAATGGCCATCATTAACAAGTTAACAAATAAATTCTGGAGAGGGTGTAAAGAAAAGGGTATTCTCCTACACTGTTGGTGGGAATGTAACTTGGTACACCACTATGAAAAACAGTATGGAGGTTCCTCAGAAAACTAAATATGGAACTATAATATGATCCAGAAATCCCACTCTTGGACATATATCCAGACAAAACTTTCCCTGAAAAAGATGCACCTGTATGTTCATTGCAGCACTATTCACAATAGCCAAGACATGGAAGCAAACAACCTAAATGTCCATTGACAGATGATTGGATTAAGAAGATGTGATATATATACACAAGGGAATACTACTTAGCCGTTACAAAGAAGAATATAATGCCATTTGCAGCAACATGGATGGAACTAGAGACTCTCATACTAAGTGAAGTAAGTCAGAAAGAGAAAGACAAATACCATATGATATCACTTAAATCTGGAATCTGTTATATGGCACAAATGAACCTTTCCACAGAGAAGAAACTCATGGACTTGGAGAACAGACTTGTGGTTGCCAAGGGGAAGGGGGAGGGAGTGGGATGGACTGGGAGTCTGGGGTTAATAGATGCAAACTATTGCATTTGGAGTGGATAAGCAATGAGATCCTGCTGTGTATGTATAGCACTGGGAACCAAATCAAGTCACATATGATGAAACATGATGGAGAATAATGTGAGAAAAAGAATGTGTGTGTATATATATATATATATATATATATATATATATATATATATATATGATCAGGTCACTTTGTTGTACAGGAGAAATTGACAGAACACTATAAACCAACTCTAATGGAAAAAAATAAAAATCAAAGACGCCCTCTTCTGGTGCAGTGGGTTAAGGATCCAGTGTTGTCGCTGTGGTGGTTTTAGTCACTGCCATGGCACTGGTTTGATCCTTGGCCTGGGAACTTCCACATGCTGTAGGTGCAACGAAAGAGAGAGAGGGAAAGAAAGAAGGAAAGAAAGGTCATTTTAAGAAAAGAATTGAAACTCAGACTCTTTGAAGCTAATAGACTTTGTTTTGAAAGGTATAATTGTAACCGTAACTTAAAGTAATAAGAGAAATACTGTGTACCTAGGAAGGAACAGGGAAGAGAGTTTTGTAAGTAACGTATCATACTCACCCCTGTCTTGGAACTCTGTCTTTCCTCTTTCATATTTTAAAAAGCTATATATTCTGTATGAATCTATTTATATGAAGTTTAAAAACAGGCAATGCTGATCTGGGGTTAGATGTCAGGATAGTATTTGCCCTTGGTTGATAGAAAGAATGTGAGCAGGCCTGAGGGTGCTGGTTGTACAGGTATGTTCAATTTGTGAGAATTCTTCAAGCTATAAGCTTTTTTCTTTTTCTTTATCGGCTGCACCCATGGATTATGGAAGTTCCCAGGCCAGGGACTGAATCTGAGCCATAGCTGCAGCAACACCATATCCTTTAACCACTGTGCCAGGCTGGGAATCGAACCAGGATTGCCTCAGAGACAACACCAGATCCTTAACCAGCTGTACCACAGCAGGAACTCCAAGCTGTAAACTTATGATTGTTGCACTTTTCTGTATGTATTTTAGTATTTCAACAAAGATTTTGCAAATTAATTCCTAGACACATAATAATTTTCCAATAGTGAAAATTTTATAATTTTCCTTCAACTTTTGCTTCTTTTATTATAGTCTTGACTAGGAACTCTAGTATAGCATTCAACAGCTGGGATGATAGTTGATATAAACTGTTAAACAGTAGAGGTGATAGTTGATCTAAACTGTTAAACCAAGAGGCCATCCTTGGTTTGTTGGCTCCTAAAGATAATACATTTAAAATTTCTGTTATTTTAGTGTTTTGCTGTAGGGCTTTGGCCCATGAGTTGATCAAGTTTAAAAAATTACTTTCTCTTCCTAGTTTGGTATGTGTTTTTATAATAAATAGATGTTGAATTTTATTGCTACTGATTCTATATCAATCAAGGTTTCTTGCTTTGAGTTTTTCTCCTTTAGCCTCTTCATATGGTAAATTCCTGGTTAGATTTTTGGGTGTTAATCTTGTTGAGGTAAACCATACTTGAGCGTGATGTTTTATTTTTTAATGTACTGTTGGATTTGGTTAGCCAATATGGTCTTTGGAATTTTTCCATCTGGGTTTACTAGTCACTATGTATTTCCCGTCCTGTGATTGATTTTATGTGGTTGTGGAATAAAGTTTATATAAGCCTCATAAAATGAGATCAGTGTCTATCACTCTTCTTCTATTTTTTAGAACAATTAATGTAAGAATTTTTACTGAAAGTTTGAGTGAACTAACCTGAGAAATTATCTAAGCTAGGTTTTTTCAGGAGGAAAAAATCTTTACTGATTCAATGTGGTTAAAACCTAATAATCTCTAAAACATTTTTTTTTCTTGTACCACTTTTGGTATTTTCCGTTTTTAAAGAACTTACCTATTTCACCTAGATTTATCTTTTAAAAATAAATCCTGTGGTGCGACAGGATCGGCAGAGTCTCAGGAGTGCTAGGTTGCACATTCAGCCCCTGATCTGGCACAGTGATCCAGCATTGCCACAGCTGTGGCATAGGTCACGCCTGTGACTCAAATCTGGCTGTAGGTTGAAAGCTTGATGATTCTGTTTTTAACCTTTGTTTAAGAAATAGGTGTAAAACTTAAATATTGCTTTGACTGTGTCCCACATAGTGTTTTCATTATTATTCTGTTCTAAATAAATCTTATTTTTCTTTTCTCTCTCTCTCTTTTTTTTTTCTTCAGTCTTTTTTAGGGCTGAACCCTTGGCATACGGAAGTCCCCAGGCTAGGGGTTGAACCGGAGCTGCAGCTGCAGCAACACCAGATTCAAGCTGCATCTGTTAGCTACACCACAGCTCATGGCAACACCAGATCCTTAACCCATTAAGTGAGGGCAGGGATCAAACCCACATCTTCAAGGATACTAGTTGGGTTCTTAACTCGCTGAGCCACAACAGGAACTCCCCATGATTTTCTTTTTAACAAGAAATCTATTAAGTTTTAATTTTATTACAGTGTAGTTGGAGAACATAGTTCATATATTGGTCCTTTTGGAATTTATGGAGGCTTTCTTTATGGACTAATATAAGGTCTGATTTTTATTTTTAATTGTTCTCCATGTGCCCAGAGAATGCATATTCTTCGTTGAGTCTAATGTTCTATGCATGTTCTAATTCCTCATGTACAGGTTATTTATGTTATATATGTGCATATTTATAAAAATATGTATATTTACTTTTCCTTGTGTGTATACATAGGTCCTATTTATCACTTATATATATATTTATTTATATATGTTTAAATTATTTTTTGACTTCTGTTAAGTTACTAAGATAACTGTCCAGCTTTCTTTCAGGTCATGTTTACATGATGTATCTTGTTTCATTTTCAGCCTTTCCGTATGCCTTTTTTTTTTCTTTTCATGGCCGCACTTGCGGCATATGGAAGTTCCCAGGCTAGGGGTCTAATTGGAGCTGCAGCTACCAGCCTATGCCACAGCCACAGCAATGCCAGATCCAAGCAACATTTGTAACCTACACCACAGCTCACAGCAACACTGGATCCTTAACCCACTGAGCAAGGCCAGGGAATGAACCTGCATCCTCATGGATACTAGTCAGATTTGTTTCTGAGATCCACATTGGGAACTCTTTCATATGCTTTTATCCCACCCTTCTTAACTTCCTCGTCCCCAACTGCTTATCTGCTTTCTTTCACTATAGATTAGTTTGCATTTTCTAGATCTGATACAAACGGAATCAAACAGTACATACTGTTCTTTTTGGGAGGGTGGAGGTCAGTATTCTTTTACTCAACATGATTATTTTAAGATCAGTCCATCTTGCGTGTATCAATCATTTATGCTTTTCCATTAGCTTGCACAGAACACTCATAACCGACATTAATAAGTATTATTTTGAACATTTCTCTAAATGCATTATAGAATGCCAGATATATCCGTTCACTTAAAAAAGAAAACCTCTTAACTTTATAGCAAGCAATACCACTTTCATAAAATCATTATCATAGTTGGTTTTAAACACGTCTGCATTACAGAAGAGTTATCACATCCATTCCCTGAAATAACACATCTCAAAGTGTCCTGCACATATAACTTTTAAACATCTTTATTACATGTTTTTAATTTATTTTGCATTATTAATACATGAAAATATATTTATTAAAATGTACTTGATATATAACATTAATATAAGGTGTACAGAATGTTGATTTGCTACATTTATATATTGTAATGACTGCCAAGTGCAGCAATAGCATCTCTAGTTTGTCACATAATTGTCTTTTTTTGTGATGAGAATAATTTAGATCTAGTTTCTCAGCAAGTTTGACGATTATAATACAGCACTACACTTTGCATCAGATCTCCAGGACTTTTTATCTCCTACCCACCCCCAGCTCCTGGTAACCACTCTTTGTTGTTATGATTTTGGCTTTTTTAGATTCCACCTAAAAGTAATACCATGCAGTATTTCTTTCTCTGTCTTACGTATGTCACTTACTGTAATGTCCTCAAGGTCTAGCCATGTTCTTGCAAATGGCAGAATTTCTTTTTTTCTCATGGCTGGCTAATATCTCATTGTGTATATATACCACCTCTTCTTTAACAGTTCATCTGTTGACAGGCCCTTAGGTTGTTTCCATAGCTTGGCGATTGTGAATAATGCTGCAGTAAACATGGGAATGCATATATCTCTCTGACATCCTGTTTTCGTTTTCATTTTCTTTGTATACTCAGGAGTAGATTGCTGGGTTGTACGCTAGTTCTGTTTTTTTTTGGGGGGGGGCACATTCATGGCATGCCAAAGTTACTGGGCCAGTGATTGAACCCAAGCCACAGCAATGACAGTGCCAGATCCTTAACCCACTAAGTCACCGGGGAACTCCCTGTTTTTGATTTTTGAGGAAACTTCATCCTGTTTTCCATAGTGGATGATCCAGCTTACATTCCCACCAAAAGTGCACAAGGGTTCCAATTTCTCCACATCCTCCCCAATACTCGTTACTTGTTGTCTTTTTGATAATAGCCATTCTGATAGGTATGAAGTGATATCTCACTGTGGTTTTGATTTCCATTTCCCTGATAGTTGGTGATGTTGAACGTCTTTTCATGTTCCTGTTAGTCATTTGGATGTCTTCTTTGGAAAAATGTTTATTTAGTTCCTCTGCCTGTTTTTCATTTAGATTGTTTGGAATTTTTGGTTATTGTTGAGTTGAATGAGATCTTTATGTGTTTTGGATTTTAACCTCTTAACAAATATATGGTTTGATATATTTTCTCCCATTCTGTAGGTTGCCTTTTCCTTCTATTGATTGTTTTCTATTGCTGTACAGAAGCTTTTAAGTTTGATGTAACCCTGCTTGATGTTTTTTGTTTTTTTCCTTTCATTGTTTGTTTTTGGTGTCACATCCAAAAACTTATCGCCAAGATCAGTGTTGAAGACCTTTTTCCTTATATTACATTTTCTTCTGGAAGTTTTTATGGCATCAGGTCTAATCTTTAAGTCTCTGATTTATTTAAAGTTAATTTTTGTGCATGATGTAAGATAGGGGTCCAATTCATTTTTCTCTATGTGCTTATCCACTTCTCCCAGCACCATTTGTTGAAGAGACTGTTCTTCCCTCCTTGGGTGTTCTTAACTCCGTTGTCAAATATTAGTTGACTGTATATGTGGGAATTTGATTCCGAGTTTTCTGTCCCATTGGTCCTCTTTTTCTGCCAGTTCCATACAGGGTTTTTTTTTGTTGTTCATGGATTTGTTTGTTTTTTTTAAGGGCCGAATATGTAGCATATGGAAATTCCCGGGCCAGGGGTCAAATCAGAGCTGCAGCTGCCCGCCACAGCCACAGCAACACTGGATCCAAGCCACATCTTTGACCTATATACCACAGTTTGCAGCAACACCTGATGCTTAGCCCACTGAATGAGGCCAGGGATGGATCCTGGATCCTCACGGACACTATGTCCAGTTCTTAACCCAACCACTGAGCTGCATTCGGAACTCCCCATACTGTTTTTTTTTTGTTATTTTGGTTTTTTTTTTAATGAAGCTTTAGAGGAGAATCATCCCCTCCCTGCCTGCACCCAAGCCTTGCCCAATGGGCCGACAGCATAGCAATTCCTGGTGTATTCCACTAAGTCATAAATATGCTGAAGGCAGTGGTGACATCGAACTCTACAATAATAACTATAATATCGTGGCACAGGAAAGGGAGGAATGGATTAGGAGTTGCAAAACCTGCAAGTTTTTTTTTTTTTCAACTTTGCTGAGATATTTTTATTCTTTTAATATTATGATTATTTTTCCATTGTAGCTGGTTTACAGTTTTCTGTCAATTTTTCAACTGTACAACGTGGTGACCCAGTTAAGCATACATATATAGATTCGTTACAAGTGATTAGACATAGTTCCTGGTGCTATACAGCGGGATCTCCGTACTTTTCCATCCCAAAAGCAATAGTCTACAACTATTAACCCCAGACTCCCATACCATCCCACTCCCTCCTGCACCCTCTTGGCAACCACAAGTCTGTTCTCCAAGTCTGTGATTTTCTTTTCTATGGAAAGGTTCATTTGTGCAGTATATTAGATTCCAGTGATAAGCGATATTATATGGTGTTTGTCTTTCTCGTTCTGACTTCATTCACTCGGTATGAGAGTCTCTACTTTCATCTATGTTGCTGCAAATGGCATTATTTTGTTCTTTTTTATGGCTGAGTAGTATTCCATTGTATATACATATGTATATATAGCACGTCGTCTTAATCCATTCATCTGTCAGCGGACGTTTAGGTTGTTTCCATGTCTTGGCTGTTGTGAATCGTGCTGCAGTGAACATGCTGGTGCAAATGTCTTTTTCAAGGAAATTTTTGTCTGGATATATGCCCTAGAGTGGGATTGCTGGATCATATGGTGGTTCTGTGTATAGTTTTCTAAGGTACCTCCATACTGTTTTCCATAGTGGCTGTACCAATTTACATTCCCAGCAACAGTGCAGGAAGGTTCCCTTTTCTCCACACCCTTTCCAGGATTTGTTGTTTGTGGACTTATTAATGATAGCCATTCTGACTGATGTGATGTGGTACCTCATAGTAGTTTTGATTTGCATTTCTCTAATAATCTGTGATGCTGAGCATTTTTTTCATGTGCTTGTGGGCCATCTGTATATCTTTGGAGAAATGTTTATTCAGGTCTTTTGCCCATTTTTCAATTGGGTCGTTAGCTTTTTTACCATTGAGTTGTATAAGTTGTTTGTATATTTTAGCGATTAAGCCCTTGTCAGTTGCATCACTGGACACTATTTTCTCCCATTCTGTAAGTTGTCTTTTAGTTTTCTTTTTGGTTTCCTTTGCTATGCAAAAGCTTGTCAGCTTGATTAGGTCCCATTGGCTTATCTTTGCTTTTATTCCTGTTGCTTTCAGAGACTGACCTGAGAAAACATTTGTAAGGTTGATGTCAGAGAATGTTTTGCTTGTGTTCTCTTCTAGGAGTTTAATGGTGTCTTGTCTTATATTTAGGTCTTTAAGCCATTTTAAGTTTATTTTTGTGCATGGTGTGAGACTGTGTTCTAGTCTCATTGATTTGCATGTAGCTGTCCAGGTTTCCCAGCAATGCGTACTGAAAAGGCTGTCCTTACTCCATTTTATGTTCTTGCCTCCTTTGTCAAAGATTAATTGACCATAGGTGTCTGGGTTTATTTCTGGGTTTCTGTTCTGTTCCATTGGTACCAGTACCACACTGTTTGGTACCAGTACCACACTGGTACTGTCTGTTTTGGTACCACTACCACACTGTCTTGATTACTGTGGCTTTGTAATATTGCCTAAAGTCTGGGAGAGTTGTGCCTCCTGCTTGGTTTTTGTTCCTCAGAATTGCTTTGGTGATTCTGGGTCTTTTGTGGTTCCATATAAATTTTTGGATTGTTTGTTCTAGTACTGTGAAGAATGTCATGGGTAATTTGATAGGGATTGCACTGAATCTTTAGATTGCTTTGGGCAGTATGGCCATTTTTACAATATTAATTTTTCCAGCCCATGAGTATGGGATATCTTTCCATTTCTTTGTATCTTCTTTGATTTCCTTGATGAATGTTTATAGTTATCAGCATCTAAGTGTTTCACCTCCTTGCTAAGGTTTTTTCCCAGGTATTTGATTTTTTAGGGTGCAGTTTTAAAAGGTATTGTATTTTTGTATTCCTTTTCTAATATTTCATTGTTAGTATACAGAAATGTGATTGATTTCTGAATGTTAACCTTATATCCTGCTACTTTGCTGAATTTGTTGATCATGTCAAGTAATTTTAAGTGGGTCTCTTGAAGACAGTGGGTCTTGTTTTTGTATCCATTTGGCTAGTCTGTGTCTTTTGGTTGGGGCATTCAGTCCATTAACATTTAAGGTAATTATGATATATATGTTCTTATTGCCATTGTATTAACCGCTTTGGGTTTTTGTTGCTCTTTTTTTTTACCCTGAAGTTTTGATATAGGAGTCTATATACAAATGAGATTGTTTTAAGTTGTTGGTTTCTTAATTGCAAATGTGTCTCCAGTGACCTGCAGTGTACTTTCTTCTCATGATTTCTGATTTTGGTAGCATAATTGTGCATGGATGATTTAGTATCTTTACTGTGTATATGCCTTTCCTGGTGAGCCTTGTCATTTGTGGTGTTTTTGTTTCTGGTTGTGGCCTTTACTTTTCTGACTAGAGAAGTTCCTTTAAGATTTATTGTAAAGCTGGTTTAGTGTTGCAGAAATTTCTTAGCTTTTGCTTATCTGTAAAGGTTTTGATCTCTCCTTCAAATCTGAATGACAGCCTTGCAGGGTAAAGCAATCTTGGTTGGAAGTTTTTTTTTGATTAATATGTGTCTTGGGGTGTTCCTCCTTGGGTTTATTTTATATGGTACTCGTTGCGCTTCCTGGATTTGAGTGAGTGGTTCCTTTCCCATATTAGGGAAGTTTTCAGCTATTATCTCTTCAAATATTTTTTTTGTCCCCTTCTCTCTCTTCTCCCTCTGGCACCCCTATACTACGGATGTTGGTGCGTTTAACATTATCCCATAGTTCTCTGAGACTCAGCTCATTTCCTTTCAATCTTTTACCTCTTTTCTCTTCCACATTAGTGATTTCCACTAATCTGTCCTCCACCTCGCTAATTCGTTCTTCTGCCTCCTGTATTCTACTGTTGGCTGCTTCTAATGAATTTTTTATTTCAGTTATTGTATTTTGCATCTCTTCTTGTTTAATTTTTACAGCTTGTATTTCTCTGCTCAGTGTTTCCTGTAAATGATCAGTCTTTGCCTCCAGTTTATTTCCAATGCCTTGCATCATCTTCAGCATCAACAGTCTAAAGTCTCTTTCTGGGAGGCTGATAATCTCCTCAACACTGAGCTGAGTTTCTGGGCTTTTCTCTTTCTCCCTTATCTGTGTTATAGTTTTCTGTCTTTTCATTTTTATAGGTTTTTGGTGTGCTGACCTTTTTGCTAACAATAGAGTGGTAGCCTCTCTGAGTTCTGGTGTTTGCCTCCCCTGTGGCTAAAGTTGATGGTGGTGGGGGTTGCTGTAGGCTTCCTGATGGGAGGGACTGATGCCTTCCCACTGGTAGGTGGAGTTGATTCTTATCCCTCTGATGGATGGAGCTTTGTCTCTGGATGAGATTAGAGGCTGGCTGTGTGCCTGAGGGTTCTTATAGGCAGCCTGTTTACTGATGGGTGGGGGCTGAGATCCCACCTGGATTATTGTTTGGCCTGGGGCTTCTCAGCACTGATGGGAGGAACCAGATTTTTCCCAGAAATGGCCACCTCCAGAGAAATGCAGGCTGATGAATGTTCCCGAGAGCTTCACCTCCAATGCCCTTCCCCCACAATCCACAATCACCCCCGTTTTCCCAGGAGATCCTCCGAGAATTGCCTTCAGGCTCCACCCAGATTCCTATGGAGACTTTGCTCTGCCCTGGGACCCAGTGCATGCGAAAGTCCGTGCTTCAAGAATGGGGTCTCTGTTTCCCCCAGTCCTGTGGAGCTCCTGCACACAAGCCCCACTGGCCTTCAATGCCGGATGCTCCAGGGGCTCTTTCTCCCTGTGCCAGCTCCCCAGGCGTGGGGTTTTGATGTGAGGCTTAGAACTCTCAGTCCTGTAGCTGAGTCTCTATGATGCAATTACTTTCCAGTCTGTGGGGCTTCCCACCCAGGAGTTATGGGGTTGCTTCTATCACGTAATCACCCCTCCTACCTCTTGATGTGGTCTCCTCTTTGTCTTCTGGAGTAGAATATCTTTTTTGGAAGTTTCCAGTCCATTTGGTTGAAGGTTGCTCGGCATTTGGTTGTAGTTTTGTTGTTTATGGGAGAGAAGCTGCCTTCCAGTCCTTCTGTTCCGCCGTCTTAATCCAATCTCTTGGGGCTTTCTATATATAGTATCATGTCGTGTGCATACAGTGACATTTTTACCTCTTCTCTTCCTATTTGTATGCCTTTTATTTCTTTTGTTTGTCTGATTGCTGTAACCAGGACTTCCAATACTGTGTTGAGTAACAGTGGTGAGAGAGGCATCCTTGTCTTGTTCCAGATTTTAGTGGGAAGGCTCTCAGCTTTTCTCCATTGAGTATTATATTTGCTGTGGGTTTGTTGTAAAATGGCTTTTATTATGTTAAGGAATGTTCCCTCTATACCCACTTTGGTAAGAGTTTTGATCATGAATGGATGTTGGACTTTGTCAAATGCTTTTTCTGCATCTATTGAGATGATCATGTGGTTTTTGACTTTTCTTTTGTTAATGTGGTGTATGACATTGATTGATTTGCTTATGTTGAACCATCCTTGTGAACCTGGGATGAATCCCACCTCGTCATGGTGTATGATCTTCTTTATAGGGTGTTGGATTCAGTTGGCTAAAATTTTGTTGAGAATTTTTGCATCTATATTCATCAAAGGTATTGACCTATAGTTTTCTTTTTTGGCAGTATCTTTGTCTGGTTTTGGAATTAAGGTGATGTTGGCTTCATAGAATGTCTTTGGGAGTGTTCCTTCTTCTTCAACCTTTTGGAAAAGTTTAAGGAGGATGGGTATGAGTTCCTCTTTGTATTTTTGGTAGAATTTGCCTGTGAAGCCATCTGGTCCTGGACTTTTGTTTGTAGGGAGTTTTTTTATTGCATATTCAGTTTCATTAGTGCTTGGTCTGTTCAGTTGATCTGTTCTTCTTGGTTCAGTTTCGGCAGGGTATAAGTCTCTGGAAAGCTGTCCATTTCTTCTAGGTTGTCAAATTTGTTGACATACAATTGTTCATAGTATTCTCTCTCTCTCTCTCTCTCTCTCTCTCTCTCTCTCTCTCTCTCTCTCTTTTGGATTTCTGTAATATCTGTTATGACTTCTCCTTTTTCATTTCTTATTTTGTTTATTTGGGTTTTCTCTTTCCTCTTCTTGGTGAGTCTAGCCAGAGGTTTGTCAATATTGTCTACTTTTTCAAAGAACTACCTCTTGGTTTTATTCCTTTTTTCTATTGTTTTTTGAATCTGTATTTTATTGATTTCCTCTCTATCTTTATGATTTCCTCCTTGTGCTGACTTTAGTTTTTTTTTGTTGTTCTTTTTCTAGTTCATTTAGGTAGTGGGTTGTCAATTTGAGATTTTTCTTCTTTTTTGAGGAAGGCCTGTATTGCTATGAATTTCCCTCTGAGCACTGCTTTTGCAGCATCCCATAGATTTGGAGTGGTTGTGTCTTCATTCTCATTTGTCTCAAGGTATTTTTAAATTTCCTTCTTGATTTCCTCATTGACCCATTCGTGTTTTTGGTAGCATGTTGTTTAGTCTCCATGTAGTGTGTTTTTCTCACTTCTTTTCCTGTGGTTGATTTCTGCTTTCATGCCATTGTGGTCAGAGAAGGTCTTTGAAATAATTTCTATACTCTTAAATTTGTTGAGGTTAGCTTTGTGCCCCATTTTGTGATCTGTCCTTGAGAATGTTCCATGTGCACTTGAGAAAAATGTATATTCTGATTTTTTTTTGGATGTAATGTCCTGAAAATGTCAATTAGGTCTAACTTTTCTATTGTATCATTTAGGATCTCTGTTGCCTTACTGATTTTCTGCTTAGAGGATCTGTCCATTGATGTGAGTGGAGTGTTAAAGTCTCCTACTATTCTTGTATTGCCATCTATTTCTCCATTTATGTCTGATAGTACTTGTTGTAGGTACTTGGGTGCTCCTATATTAGGGGCATATATATTGACGAGTGTAATATCCTTTTCTTGAATGGATCCTTTAACTGTTAAATAGTGTCCTTCTTTGTCTTTCTTTATGGTTTTCACATTAAAGTCTATTTTGTCTGATATGAATATTGCCATTCCGGCTTTCCTGTCTTGTCCATTGGCATGAAGCGTCTTTTCCCATCCCCTCACTTTTAGTCTATATGTGTCCTTTGCCCTAAGGTGAGTCTCTTGTAGGCAGCAGATTGTAGGTTTTTGCTTTTTTATACAGTCTGCCACTCTATGTCTTTTGACTGGGGCATTCAGTCCATTGACATTTAAAGTGTTTATTGATAGATGTGTATTTATTGCTATTTTATATCTTGTTTTCCAGTTGATGCTATGTTTCTCTTTTCCTCTTTTCTTTTTTTAGTTGGATGTATTGCTTAAGTGCTTTTCTTTTCAGTTTTTGTGAACTTGATATTCCATTTTGATTTGTGATTGCCCTGTTTTTTATGTATGTTAACACCTTCTTCTATCTACTTGCTTTAGCCTGATAGCCATGTTCTCTCAAACACATCTTAAAAAAATTTTTTTAACTTAATGAATTTTATTTCAATTATACATGTACATAAATTATCACAAGTCAGTTTTATAGATTTTGTGTCCCAAACCCACAGTGCACTCCCCCACCCCCCAGATTGTCTTATTTAAAAAACCAAGGTTTTCCAAAGTCTGTGAGTTGTTGTCTGTTCTGCAGAGCAGTTCATTGTGTCTTCTTAGTTTCCACATGTAAGCGGTAGCATTGGGTGATGCTGTCTAATTGTCTGACTGGTTTCACTTTGCATGATAATTTCTAGGTCCATCCACGTTGCTACAGATGTTGGTAATTCGTTCCTTTTAATGGCTGAGTAATATTCCATTGTGTGTATGTACCATATCTTCCCTATCCACTCCTCTGTCGAAGGGCATTTAGGTTGTTTCCATGACCTGGCTATTGCATAGAGTGCTGCAATGAACACTGGAGTACATGTGTCTTTTTGAGTCATGGTTTCCTCTGGATAGATGCCCAGGAGTGGGATTGCTGGATCAAATGGTAATTCTATTTTGAGTTTTCTGAGGAATCTCCATACTGTTTTCCACAGTGGTTGCACCAATTTGCATT
>PVHT020001751.1:7019421-7063985 GCA_004024745.2 Catagonus wagneri
TACACCCTCTCCAGCACTTATTGTTTGTAGACTTTTTGATGATGGCCATTCTGGCTGGTGTAAGGTGGTACCTCATAGTGGTTTGGATTTGCATTTCTCTAATGAGGAGCAATGTTGAACATCTTTTCATGTGTTTATTTGCCATCTGCATGTCTTCTTTGGAGAATTGTCTGCCTAGATCCTCTGCCCATTTTTGGATGGGGTTGTTTGTTTCTTTGGTATTGAGCTGTAGGAGCTGTTTGTAAATTTTAGAGATTAATCCCTTGTCAGTCGATTCATTTGCAAATATTTTCTCCCATTTTGTGGGTTGTCTTTTCGTTTTGTTTAGGGTTTCCTTTGCTTTGCGGAAACTTTGAAGTTTAATGAAGTCCCATTTGTTTATTTCTCTTTTTGTTGTCCTTACTCTGACACATGGATCTGAGAAGATGTTGCTATCATTTATGTCAGAGAGTGTTTGGCCTATGTTTTCCTCTTTAAAAAATTTTTTTAAGTTAAAAAAAAAGTGTATATTTTTTATTTTCCCTCCCCATATGTATGATTTTGTTGTCTTTTTTTAGCTTTTTTTTTTTCCTTTTAACAGCTTCATGTTTAGATCTGCATGCTGGCTTATTTGAATGATTGCTTTCCTTTTGTGTTCTCCTCCATTCTATTTCTTTTTCTTCTTTTTTTTTTGTTTTTTGGCTTTTCTAGGGCCACACCCATGGCATATGGAGGTTCCCAGATTAGGGATCTAATCGGAGCTGTAGCCACCAACCAGCCTATGCCATAGCCACAGCAATGTGGGATCTGAGCCACGTCTGTGACCTACAGCACAGCTCATGGCAACGCCGGATCCTTAACCCACTGAGCAAGGCCAGGGATCAAACCCACAACCTCATGGTTCCTAGTGGGATTCGTTAACCACTGAGCCATGACGGGAACTCCTCCATTCTGTTTCTTCCTTTGTCCTTTTTTTTTAATGGAGCCCTTTCAATATTTCTTTTAGAAAAGGTTTAATATTGTTGTACTCGTTTAGCTTTTGTTTGTTGTAGAAAGTCTTTATTTCCCTTTCTATTTTAAGTGATATTCTTGCTGAGTAGAGTATTCTAGGTTGGACATGTTTTTCTTTCAGCACTTTAAATATATCTTGCCACTCCCTTCTGGCCTGTAGTGTTTCTGTAGAGAAATCAGCTGATAGCCTTATGGGTGATCCCTTATAATTAATGCTTTGCTTTTCTCTTGCTGCCTTTAGGATCCTCTCTTTATCTTTAATTTTTGCCATTTTTAATATAATATGTCTTGGTGTGGGCCTGTTTGGGTTCAACTTGTTTGGGGCCCTGTGTGCTTCCTGTATCTTGATATCAGATTCCTTTAGATTTGGAAAGTTTTCAGGCATAATTTATTCAAATGTGTTTTCAATCCCTTTTTCTTCTCCTTCTGGGATTCCTGTTATGTGTAGATTGACCTGCTTTATATTATCCCATAGATCTCTTATATTGCTTTCATGTTTTTTCATTTGGCTTTCTGTCTGCTCTCCTGAGTGGGTGATTTTCATTATTATATCTTCCGTGTCACTGATTCATTACTCTGCATTATTCAATCTGCTCTTTATTGCCTTAGCTCAGTTTGCATCTCTGCAAATGAGTTTTCTAGCTTTCTTGACTCCTCCTTATATTTTCTAGTTCCTTTCTAAAGGAATATACGTTGCTCTTTGTATCTTCTCTTAATTCCTTGATATTCAGCCTTAATTCCTCAAATATTTTCACTACCTCCCTTCTGAACTCCACTTCTGTCAGACTGCAGAAGTCTGTTTCATTGTTGACTGCTTTAGATGAATTCCCCTTTTCCTTTAACTGGGAATCGTTTCTGAGCTTCTTCATCTTGCTTATGCTTTTCTTTTTCTGTGAGTTTGGGGAAGCCACACCATAGTCTTGTAAGGCTACTTCTAGGCAACAGCACCCCTTTGTATTTTTTAGTGGGGTTACCATTATTCTATTTATTTTTGGTGTGGCAGTTTAAAAATTTGGTGTCTCTTTCTTCAGTGTGAGCAGGCTGTTATCTCTTTGGTGCTCCATGTGTTTTCAGGGAGAAGGAAGCAATGGGTAGGGCCAACAATTGGTGCCTGATCACTGGGCTCTCAACAACAGCAAGGACCTGCAGGAAGGTGGCACTGGCTACTCTTAGTTGCAGGGTCCTGGTAAGTGGTATTGAACTCTAGGCAGATTTACCAGGTGTCCATAGCATTTGGCAGTAGCAGCAGCAGGATGTGTGAGTTCCCAGGGGAGTGAGAGCCACAACCGCTAATGTTCGATTGCAGTGCCCTCCTCTGAGGAGACTGGAACCATAGCTGGTACCTGTTCAGGGACTCCTAGTGGTAGCGGGCCATGATGGTCTTGAGCCAGTGATATCTGTGGTGGTTTTGCACCCACCAACTGTAGACCATGCATGAAGCAACCCATCTCACTTAGCCCACATAGGAGGTGCTATACAGGTTGTTCTTAGGCAGGGTTCTGGGAAGTGATAGTGATCAGGCATATGGGTACTGCACAGAGCACTTAGCAGTGGGAGCAGCAGGGCTAGTGTATTCCCAGGAGTGAAAGAGCACCCACAAGTGGTGTTCAGTCCCAGTGCCCTCCTCTGTGGTGCCCTTGAGGTGACTGGGGCTGTAAGTGCTGCCTGTTCATGGACCCCTAGTGGTAACGTGCCATTCCCATCTCTGGAGCCAGAGATGAGTGCGGTGGTTTGCCTCTGCCTCCTGTAGACCATGCAGGATGTACCTCGTCCTGCTTAGCTCCTACAGGATGTACTACACAAGGTGCTCTTAATTATAGGTTCCTGGGAAGGGACAAGCATCTGGGCACTGCCCAGAATGTTTGGCAGTGGCAGCTGCAGGGCAGGTGTGCTCCCGGGGAAAGCAAGAGCAAGAGCAGTTTGTGTCATCGTAATGTCCTTCTCTGTGGTACCCTCTGAGGTGGTTGGGGCTGCAAGTGATTTTTTTCAGATATCCCCTGTGGCGGTGGGCCACGCCCATCTCTGGATTCAGGGATAGCTGCTGTGGTTTGCTCCCTCCCCCTGCAGGCCACCAGGAAGCACCCTGTCCCACTTAGACCATGCAGGTGGTGCTGCACCAGCTGCTCATAGTTGTATGGACTTGGGAGGGGACAGCGAACAAGTGTCTGGGCACTGCTTTAAGGGTTTGGTAGTGGCAGCTGCAGGGTGGGTGTGTTCCCAGGGGAGTGATAGCAGCAGCGTCTGGTGCTTGGTAGGTCCCATGTTGCACTTAGCCCCCTGATGTCTTTAGCCCACACTAGAGGTGCCTGGCCACTGGTAGCCTGCACAGAAGTGCCCAGTCTCTGGTATAGGAGCAAAAGTCTTATGGATGGCCGTGCCAGAGACGCCTGGACCCATGGTCTAGCAAGCAGCCTCTGGATGCTGGTGGTTTGCTCTTGAGTCGTCCCACGCTCCAAGAGACCACCTCCGGCTGCTGGCAGTTTGCGCTTTAGCTGCCCCGCCCTCTGCGCATGCTCTGGTACAAGGAGTTTCCTATGGTGGTCAGCTCCTCCTCCTCTCATCCTCTGCAACAGTGGAGCCTTGCCTCTCCTGTGGGTCCAGACCTTCTTCCAGATTCTCTCTGTCTTGGCGTTCCACTACCCAGCCCGTAGAGTTTCGCTTCCCTGCCCATGGCACATTGCTTCTTAGCCCCTTAGGCTGTGTCCACACCACCAACTTTAGCCCTCTCCCAGGGACTGACCTCTGGAGCCTAAGTCTCAGCTCGCAGCCCCCACACAAGTCTCAGGCTGTGATGTCTGTGCTGGTGCTGGTGTTCAGATGATCTTTGAGGCTCTCACTCCACTTTGTTGTTCTCAGTCCAGCTACTACACTTTTCTCTGTGGTGGCTTTGTAGTCCCTCTGGCTCGGCAGATCTTTCCATCGGTTAGGTGGCTTCCCAGGATGTGGGTTCCTTTTCTTTTTCACAGCTCCCTTTCTGGAGTGCTAGTGCCATCCTTATTTCTTTTCTCTCTCTCTCTCTCTCGTTTTTATTCTTTTGTTCTACCCAGTTATGTCAAGAGTTTCTTGCCCTTTTTGGATGTTTAAGCTCTTCCACCAGCATTCAGTTGATGTTCTGTGCAAGTCGTTTTACATGTAGATATGTTTTTTTGATGTGTTTTTGGGAGACAGTGAGCAGAAGCTCTTACTCCTCTGCCGTCTTGCCGCCTCTCTCCCATACTGTTTAAATTACTTTAGCTTTGTAGTAGAGTTGAAGTCAGGATGTGTAATATCCCCTTCTGTGTTTCTCTTTCTCAGGATCGTTTAGGCTGTTTGGTGTCTTTTCTGGCTCCATACAGATTTCAGGTTTTTTTTTTTTTTCTGTGAAGAATGCATTTGCAATTTTGACAAGAACTTTTATAAAGATTTCATTGACTGTAGATAGCTTTGAATAGTATAGAATTTTTAGCAATGTAATTCTTCTCATTCATGAACATGAAATGTCTTTGTATTGTACCACCTTTAAATCTTTGATTTCTTTCAACAAAGCCTTATAGCTTTTGTTGTATGGCTCTTTCACTTCCTTAGTTAAATTTATTTCTAGGTATTTTTTTTTTTCTTGTCTTTTTAGGGCCATACATGTGGGCAAATGGATGTTCCCAGGCCAAGGGTCAAATCAGAGCTGTGGCCGCTGGCCTATGCCATAGCCACATCAACACAGGATCCGAGCCATATCTGTGACCTACACCACAGCTGAGGACAATGCTGGATCCTTAACCCACCCAGCAACCCACTGTTCCAGGGATGGAACCTGCGTCCTCATGCATATTAGTCAGATTCACTTCCACTGAGCTATGACAGGAACTCCTCCTAGGTATTTTTTACTAAGCATAATTGAGTTTAATCCATGTTGCACATTTCAGTAGTTTACTCTTTGTTTGTTTTAACTCAGTGAATTTTATTATATTTATGATTGTACAACCTCCATCACAACCCAATTTTACATTTCCATCCCAAACCCCCAGCCTATCCCTTCCCCATCCCCACAACCTGTCTCCTTTGGAAACTGTAGGTTTTTCAAAGTCTGTGAGTCAGTATCTGTTCTGCAAAGAAGTTCTTCGTACCTTTTTTTAGATTCCACATTATAAGTGAGAGCATATGACGTTTGTGTCTCACTGTCTTAACTTCACTTAACATGGTAATGTCTAGGTCCATCCATGTTGCTGTAAATGCTGTTATTTCATACCTTTTTATAGCTGAGTAATATTCCATCATATATATGTACCACATTTAGGTTGCTTCCAAGTCTTGGCTATTGTATATAGTGCTACAATGAACACTGGGGTACTTGTATCTTTTTGAGTTATGGTTTTCTCTGGATAGATGCCCAGAAGTGGGATTGCTGGACCAAATGGTAATTCTAATTTTAGTTAGAGGAATCTCCATACTATTGGTTTTTTTTTTCCGTTATACCTGGTTTACAGATTTCTGTCAAATTTGCCAACTGCATCGTGTGGTGACCCTGTTACACGTACATATATGGATTCATCACATGTGATTAGACATAGTTCCCAGTGCTATGCAGCTGGATCTCCTTGCTTTTCCATCCCTGAGGCAATAGTTAACCCCAGACTCCCATACCATCCCACTTCCTCCCCCACCCCCTTGGCAACCACAAGTCTATTCTCCAAGTTCATGATTTTCTTTTCCATAGAAAGTTTCATTTGTGCAGTATATTAGATTCTAGATATAAGTGATATCATATGGTATCTGTCTTTCTCCTTCTGACTTGCTTCACTCAGTATGAGGGTCTCTAATTCCATCCATGTTGCTGCAAATGACATTATTTTATTCTTTTTTATGGCTGAATAGTATACCATCATGTGTATATATACCACATCTTCCTAATCCAGTTATCTGTCGATGGACATTTGGGTTGTTTCCATGTCTTGGCTGTTGTGAATAGTGCTGCAGTGAACATGCGTGTGCAAGTGTCTTTTTCAAGGAAATTTTTGTCTGGATATATGCCCAAGAGTGGGATTGCTGGGTCGTATGGTAGTTCTATGTATAGTTTTCTAAGGTATTTCCATACTGTTTTCCATAGTGGTTGCACCAATTTACATTCCCACCAGCAGTGTAAGAGTGTACCGTTACATCCTCTTCACCTGTTAGTGTTTGTAGACTTTTTGATGATGGCCATTCTGGCCTATGTAAGGTGGTAAGTACCTCATAGTAGTTTTGATTTGCATTTCTCTAGTAATGAGTGATGTTGAACATCTTTTCATGTGTTTTTTGGCCATCTGTATGTCTTCTTTGGAGAATTATCTGCTTAAATCTTCTGTCCATTTTGTGATGGGGTTGTTTTTTTGGTATTAAGCTGCAGGATATATTTATATATTTTGGAGATTAATCCCTTGTCAGTCATTTTATTTGCAAATATTTTCTCCCATTCTGTGGGTTGTCTTTTCATTTTATTTAGGGTTTCCTTTGCTGTTCAAAAACTTTTAAGTTTAATTAGGTCCCATTTGTTTATTTCTGTTTTTATTGTCATTACTCTAGGAGGTGGGTCTGGGAAGATATTGCTGTGATTTATGTCAGAGTGTTCGGCCTATGTTTTCCTCTTAAGAGTTTTACAATATTCGGTATTATGTTTAGGCCTTTAATCCATTTTGAGTTTATTTTTGTGTATGATGTTAGGGAGTGTCCTAATTTCATTCTTTTACATGTCACTGTCCAGTTTTCCCAGCACCACTTATTGAACAGGCTGTCTTTTCTCCGTTGTATATTCTTGCCTCCTTTGTAATGACTGTAGGTACATGGGTTTATTTCTGGGCTTTCTGTCTTGTTCCACTGAGCTATATTTCTGTTTTTGTGCCAGTACCATACTGTTTTGATGACTGTAGCTTTGTAGTATAGACAGAAGTAAGGGAGCCTGTTTCCTTCAGCTCCATTTTTCTTTCTCAGGATGGCTTTGGCTATTTGGGGTCTTTTGTGCTTCCAAACAAACTTTAAAAATATTTTGTTCTAGTTCTGTGAAAAATGTCCTTGGTAATTTGATAGGTATTGCATTGAATATGTAGATTGCCTTAGATGGATAGTCATTTTGACAGTTTTGATTCTTCCAATCCAAGAGCATGGTATGTCTTTCCATCTGTTCATGTCATCCTTGATTTCTTTCATCAGTATCTTATAGTTTTCAGTGTACATGTCTTTTGTATCTTTAGGGAGGTTTATCCCTAGGTATTTTATTCTTTTTGATGTGATGGTAAATGGGATTGTTTCCCTAATTTCTCTTTCTTTGCTTTTTTTTTTTTTTTTTTTTTTTTTTTTTTTTTTTTTTTTTTTTTTTTTTTTTTTTTTTTTTTTTTTTTTTTTTTTTTTTTTTTTTTTTTTTTTTTTTTTTTTTTTTTTTTTTTTTTTTTTTTTTTTGCTTTGTAGGCCTGCACTTGTGGCATATGGAGGTTCCCAGGCTAGGGGTTGAATCGGAGCTGTAGCCGCCAGCCTATGGCACAGCCATGGCAATGTGAGATCTGAGCCATATCTGTGACCTACACCACAGCTCATGGCAATGCTGTGGTGTAGGTCACAGATACGGCAAAGGGAACTCCCTCTACTTTTTTTCTTTCTTTTTTTGCTTTTTAGGGCCACATTCACAGCATAGGGAGGTTCCGAGGCTAGGCATCAAATTGGACCTACAGCTGCCGGCCTACACAACAGCCACAGCAACCTCAGATCTGAGCCGCGTCTGTGACCTACACCATAGCTCACGGCAATGCCAGATCCTTAACCCACTGAATGAGACTAGGAATCAAACCCACAACCTCATGGTTACTAGTTGGATTCGTTTCCACTGCACCATGACAGGAACTCCACTAATTTCTCTTTCTGATCTTTCATTGTTAGTATATAGAAATACAGTCGATTTCTGTGTATTAATTTTGTAACCTGAAACTTTACCAAATGCATTGATGAGCTCTGAAATTTTTCTGGTAGTGACTTTATGATTTTTCTAGGTATAGTATCATGTGATCTGCAAACAGTGATAGTTTTATTTCTTCCTTTCCAATTTGTATTCTTTTATTTCTTTTTCTTCTCTTGATTGCCATGGCTAGGACTTCCATACCTAAGCTGAATAGAAGTGGCGAGAGCAGATATCCTTTTAGGGCCACATCCACTTCATATGGAAGTTCTCAGGCTAGGGGTCAAATCGGAGCTGCAGCTACCAGCCTACACAGCCACAGCAAAACACCAAATCTAAGCCATGTCTGCGACCTACACCACAGTTCATGGCAATACTAGATTCCTGACCCTGTGCAAGGCCAGGGATCAAACCTGCATCCTCATGGATACTAGTCAAATTCATTTCCTCTGTGCCACAGTGGGAACTCCAGATTCCTTTTATTTCTCTTTTTTTTTTCCTCTGATTGCTGTGGTTAGGACTTCCAAAACTGTGTTAAATGGTAGTGGCAAGAACAGACATGTTTGTCTTTTTCTTATCTTAGTGGGAATTCTTTCAGCTTTTCACCATTGAAAATGATGTTAGCTCTGGGTTTGTCATGTATGACTTTTATTGTGTTGAGGCAGGTTCCCTCTGTGCCCGCGATGAGGGTTTTTGTCAGAAATGAGTGTTGGCTGGAGTTCCCTTCGTGGCTCAGTGGTTAATGAATCCAAGAACCAGGAGGTTGTGGGTTCGATCCCTGGCCTTGCTCAGTGGGTTAAGGATCCGGTGTTGCCGTGAGCTGTGGTGTAGGTTGCAGACGTGGCTCAGATCCCGCGTTGCTGTGGCTGTGGTGAAGGCCGGCAGCTACAGCTCCTGTTAGACCCCTAGCCTGGGAGCCTCCATATGCTGTGGGTGTGGCTCTAGATAAAGGCAAAAAGACAAAAAAAAAAAGAAAAGAAATGAGTGTTGGCTTTTGTCAAAAGCTTTTTCTGCATCTATTGAGAGTATCATATGGTTTTTTTCTTCAGTTTGTTACTGTTGTGCATCACACTGATTTGCCCATATTAAAAAATCCTTGCATCCCTGGGATGAATCCCACTTGATCATGGTGTACAATTCTTAAATGTATCGCCAGATTCGATTTGCTACTATTTTGTTAAAGATTTTTGTTCATCAGTGATATTGGCCTGTAATTTTCTTTTTTTGTGGTATCTTTGTCTGGTTTTGGTATCAGGGTGATGGTGGCCTCATATAATGAATTTGGACGTGTTCCTTCCTCTGCAATTTTTTGGAATAGTTTCAGAAGGATTAGGTATTAACTCTTCTCTAAATTTTTAATACAACTCACCTGTGAAGTCTTCTGGTCCTGGACTTTTACTGGTTGGAAGTTTTTAAATTACAGTTTCAATTTCAGTACTTGTGATTGGTCTGTTCATCTTTCTATTTCTAGAATGCCTGTTGTGGCACAGCAGAAACAAATCTGACTAGTATCCATGAGGATTGCAGGTTCAATCCCTGCCCTTGCTCAGTGGGTCAGGGATCTGGCATTGCTGTCAGCTGTGGTGTAGGTCTCAGACATGGCTCATATCTAACATGGCTGTGGCTGTGGCGTAGGCCGGCAGTTGTAGCTCCATTTTGACCCCTAGCCTGGGAACTTGTGTATACCGCAGGTGCAGTTCTAAATAGCAAAAATAAATAAATAAATGCATCTTTTCTATTTCTTCTTGGTTTAGGCTTGGAAAAATTGTGCTTTTCTAAGAATTTGTTCATTTTCTCTAGGTTGTCCATTTTACTGCATATAGTTGCTTGGAGTAGTCTCTTATCCTTTGTATTTCTTTAATGTCCATTTTAACTTCTTTTTCATTTGTAATTTTATTGAATCAAGTCCTCTTTTTTTCTTGATGAGTCTGGCTAGGGGTTTATCAATTTTGTTGGTCTTTTCAAAGAAACAGCTTTTAGTTTCATAGTTCTCTGTGGTTTTCTTTGTTTCTATTTCATTTATTTCTGCTCTGATCTTTATAATTTCTTTCCTTCTGTTAACTTTGGATTTTGTCTGTTCATCTCTCTCTAGTTGCTTTAGGTGTAAAGTTTGGTTGTTTATTTGACTTTTTTCTTGTTTCCTGAGGTGGGCTTGTATTGCTATAAACTTTCCCTCTTAGAATTGTTTTTGCCACATCCCATAGGTTTTGGATTATTGTGTCTTTGTTGTCATTTGCTTCTAGATATTTTTAAATTTCCTCTTTGATTTCTTCAGTGATCCATTGGTTGTTTAGTAGCATGCTGTTTACTCTCCACATATTTGTGTTTTTTGCAGTTTTTTTCTTGTTGATTTCTATGCTTACGGTGTTGTGGTCAGAAAAGATGCTTGATATGCCTTCAGTTTTTTCAGATTCACCAAGGCTTGATTTGTGGCCCAGAATGTGATCTATCCTAGAGAATGTTCTGTGTGCACTTGAGAAGAATGCGTATTCTGCTGCTTTGGGATGTACTGTTCTATAAATAATATCTATTAAGTCTATCTGATCTAATGCATCATTTAAGACCCTTGTATCCTTGTTGATGTTCTGTCTGAATGATCTATCTGTTGCTGTAAGTCGGGTGTTAAAGTCCCCTGCTATTATTGTGTTATTGTCAGTTTGCCCTTTTAAGGTTATTAGAAGTTGCCTTATATATTGAGGTGACTTTGTGGGTGCATATGTATATACAATTATTATATCTTCTTGTACTGATCCTTTGATCGTTATATAATGTCCTTCTTTGTCTTTTATAATATTCTTCATTTTAAGGTCTGTGTTTTCTGTATGAGTATTGCTACTCCACCTTTCTTTGGATTTCCATTTGCATGAAATATTTTCTTCCATCCTCTTACTTTGAATTTGTATGTGTCCCTAGAACTGAAGTGGGTCTCTTGAAGACAGTGTGTATATGTGTCTTGTTTTTGTATCCATTCAGCCAGTACTGTGTCTTTTGGTTGGGCCATTTAGTCCATTTACATTTAAGGTAGCTATTGATATATATATTCTTATTGCCATTTTATTTCATTTATTTTTTTTGTCTTTTTGTCATTTTAGGGCCACACCCGTGGCATATGGAGGTTCCCAGGCCAGGTCTCTAATCGGAGCTGTAGCCGCCGGCCTACACCAGAGCCACAGCAATGCCAGATCCGAGCCTCATCTGCAACCCTACACCACAGCTCACGGCAACACCTGATCCTTAACCCACTGAGCAAGGCCAGGGATCGAACCCACAACCTCATGGTTCCTAGTCAGATTCGTTAACCACTGAGCCACAATGGGAACGCCCTTATTGCCATTTTATTAACTATTTTGGATTTGTTTTTGTTGCTCTTTTTTATTCCCCTTCTTCTCTTGTTCTCTTCTCTTGTGGTTTGATGATGCTCTTTAGTGTTATATTTGGATTGCTTTTTCTTATTTGTGTATCTATCTTAGATTTTTGGTTTGCAGTTACCATGAAGTTTTGATATAGGAGTGTGTGTGTGTGTGTGTGTGTGTGTGTGTGTGTGTATTCGTGTGTGTATTCATGTGTGTATAGAAATATATAAATATATATGATTGTTTTAAGTTGTTGGTCTCTTAATTGCAAGTGCATCTCCAGTACCCTTCTCATGATTTCTGGTTTTGGTAGCATTTTGGTGTATGGATGATTTCCTACCTTTTCCATATGTATGCCTTTACTGGTGAGCCTTGTCATTTGTAATATTTTTGTTTCTAGTTGTGGCCTTTTCTTTTCCACCTAGAGAAGTTCCTTTAATATTTGTTGTAAAGCTTGTTTAGTGATGCTGAATTCTCTTAGCTTTTGCTCATCCGTAAAGCTTTTGATTGCTTCTTCAAATCTGAATGAGAGGTGCTCTCTTTGGCAGCACATATACAAATCAAATGAGAGGCTTACTGGGTAGAGTAATCTTGGTTGGAGGTTTTTTCCTTTCATCACTTTAAGTATATCATGCCACTTCCTCTGGTTGCAGGGTTTCTGCTGAAAAATCAGCTGATAACCTTATCAGGATTCCCTTGTATGTTTTTTTTAATTTTTATTTTATTATTTAATGAATTTTATTACATTTATAGGTGTACAACAATCACCACAACCAAATATTTATAGCATTTCCATCCCAAGCCCTCAGTATATGTTATTTTTTTCTTTTCCCCAGCTGCTTTCAATATTTTCTCTTTGTCTGAGTTCCTGTCATGGCGCAGTGGTTAACGAATCTGACTAGGAGCCATGAGGTTGCGGGTTCGATCCCTGGCCTTGCTCAGTGCATTAACAATCTGGCATTGCCATGAGCTGTGGTGTAGGTTGCAGATGCGGCTCAGATCTGGCGTTCCTGTGGCTCTGGCGTAGGCTGGCAGCTACAGCTCCAGTTAGACCCCTAGCCTGGGAACCTCCATATGCCGCGAGTGCAGCCCTAGAAAAAATGCAAAAAAAGACCAAAAAAATATTTTCTCTTTGTCTGTAATTTTAGTCAGTTTGATTAATATGTGTCTCAGGATGGTCCTCCTTGCATTTATTTTATATGGTACTTGTTGTGCGTCTTGGATTTGAGTGAGTGATTCCTTTCCCGTGTTAGGGAAGTTTTCGGCTTTTATCTTTCCAAATATTTTCTCTGGCCCTTTCTCTCTTGCTTCTCTTTCTGGCACCCCTCTGATGTGGATGTTAGTGCATTTGAAGTTGTCCCAGAGTTCTCTTAGACTGTCTTCATTTCTTTTCAGTCTTTTTTCTCTTTTCTGTTTTGCATCAGTGATTTCCACTAGTTTGTCTTCCACCTCGCTTATTTATTCTTCAGCCTTCTGTATTCTCCTGTTGGTTGTTTCTGGTAAATTTTTTATTTCAGTTACTGTATTTTGCATCTCTGCTTGCTTAATCCTTAAATCTTCTATTTCTTGCTCAGTGTTTATTGTAATTTATCAGTCTTTGCCTCCAGTTTATTTCCAGGATTTTGAATTATCTTTACTATCATTAGTCTAAAGTCTTTTTCATGGAGGTTGGTAATGTCTAGATCACTTAGCTCTTTTTCTGTTTTTTTTCTTGTTCCCTTATCAGTCCTAATTCTCTGCACTTTCATTTTGTATAGATTTTTGCTGTGGTCTCATTTTTGCAGACAATAGGGTTGCAGCCTCTCTTGCTTCTGATGTCCTGCCTCCTTGTTGCTAAAGTTGGTATGGGGGCTTGCTGTAGGCTTCCCGATGGGAGGAACTGGTGCCTGCCCACTGGTAGATGGAGTTGATTCTTATCCCTCTGGTGGGTGGGGCATTGTCTGTGGGTATCATTAGAGGTGACTGTGTGCCTGGGAGGTCTTTAGGCTGCCTGTTTGCTGATGGGTCAGCCAGATTTTTCCAAAATGGTCACCTCTAAAGGAGTTCACACTGATGATTATTCCCAAGACCTTTGCCTCCAATGTACTTCCCCCACAATGAGCCACCATCACCCCGTTTTCCCGGGAGATCCTCCAAGAATCACAGGCAGGTCCAACCAGATTCCTATGGAGTCTGCTTTGCCTTGGGACCCAGTGCACATGAAAACCTATTTGCACCATTCAAGATTGGAGTCTCCATTTCTCCCAGTCCTGTGGAGCTCCTGTGCACAGGCCTGGCTTGGCCCTCATCTCCAAATTCTCCAGGGGCTCCTCCTCCCAGTGCCAGATGCCTAGGAACCTGATGTGGAGCTCAGAACTCTCACTCCCATGGGTGAGCTTCTGTGACATAGTTACTTTCCACTCTGTGGGCGTGGGTTGCTTATATAGCATAAATCGCTCCTCCTGCTATCTTGATGTGGCCTCCTCTTTGTCTTCTGGAGTAGGATATCTTTTTTGATAGTTTGCAGCCTATTTCGTTAAAGGTTGTTCAGCAGTTGGTTGTAATTTTGATGATTTTATGAAAGAAGGTAAGTTCCAGTGCTTCTACTCCACCATCTTAATCCCATCTCCATAGTTTAGTCTTTTTTATTGCTGGGAGGTTTCCCATTGTTTATACCAATGTGTTTTCCCATTAGCTGTTGATAGACATTTGGAGTTTTCCTTATTGTAATTTTAATTTGCATTCCCCTAATGACTAATGATGTTGACTTTTTTCATATGCTTATTTGCCATCCATATAACTTTGGTGAAGTGTCTGCACCTTTTGTCCATTAAAAAAAATTTTTTTTATTAAAGTATTATTGATTTAACAATGTTGTGCCAATTTCTGCTGTATAGGAAAGGGATTTAGTTATACATATATACATTATTTTTTATATTCTTTTCCATCACGGTCTATCCCAGGAGATTGGATATAGTTCTGTGTTGTGCTATTAAATAGGAACTTGTTGTTTATCCTTTCTAAATATAATAGTTTGCATATATTAACCTGAAACTCCCAGTCCATCCCACTCCCTCCATCTCCTTTGGCAACCACAAGTCTGTTCTCCATGTCTGTGAGTCTGTTTCTATTTCGTAGATAGGTTCATTTGTGCCATATTTTAGATTCCATATATAAGTGATATCATATGGTATTTGTCTTTCTCTTTCTAACTCACTTCACTTAGTATGATAACCTCTGTTTACACCCATATTGCTGCAAATGGCATTATTTCATTCTTTTTGATAGCTGAGTAGTATTCCATTGTGTATATGTACCACATCTTCATAATCCATTCATCTGTCAGTGGACATTTATGTTGTTTCCATTTCTTGGTTATTGTGAATAGTGCTGCTAAGAACATAGGGATGTATGTATCTTTTTGAATTATAGTTTTTTCTGAATGTGGGATTGCTGTATCATATGGTAATTCTATTTTTAGTTTTCCTTTTTCTTTTTTGCTTTTTAGGGCCGAATTCATGGCATATGGAAGTTCCCAGGCTAGGGGTCAAATTGGAGATACAGCTGCCAGCCTATACCACAGCTACAGCAATGCAGGATTTGAGCTGCTTTTGCAAACTACACCACAGCTCATGGCAATGCCAGATCCCCAACCCACGGAGCAAGGCCAGAGACTGAACCCACATCCTCATGAATACTAGTCAGATTTGTTTCCACTGAGCCACAAGAGGAACTCCCTATCTTTAGTTTTCTGAGAAACCTCTATACTGTTTTCCATAGTGGTTGCACCAACTTACATTCCCACCAACACTGTAGGAGGGTTCCCTTTTCTCCACATCCTCTCCAGCATTCATTATTTGTAGACTTTTTAATGATGGCCATTCTTACCTGTGTGAGGTGGTACCTCATTGTAGTTTTGATTTTCATTTCCCTAATAATTAGTGATGTTGAGCCTCTTTTCATGTGCCTACTGGTCATCCATATGTCTTTTTTGGAGAAGTGGCTATTTAGGTCTTCTGCCCATTTTTCAGTTAGGTAGTTTGTCTTTTTGTTGTTGTTGTATGCATTGTTTGTATATTTTAGAGATTAAGCCTTTGTTGGTTACATTGTTTGCAACAATTTTCTCCCATTCCATAGGTTGTCTTTTCTTTTTTTGTTTATGGTTTCTTTTGTGCAAAAGCTTGTAGGTTTGATTGGGTCCTATTCATTTATTTTTGTTTTTGTCTCTGTTGGCCTTGGGAGACTGACCAAATAAAACATTTGTATGATTTATGTCAGAGAATGTTTTGACTATGTTTTCTTCTAGGAGTTTTATGGTGTCATGTCTTATGTTTAAGACTTTTTTTTTTTTTTTTGGCTTTTTGGCTTTTTGGCTTTTTGGCTTCCATGTACCTGTGGCATATGGAAGTTCCCAGGCTAGGGGTTAGATTGGAGCTGCAACTGCCAGCCTGTGTCACAGCCACAGCAACACCAGATCTGAGCCACATCTGTGACCTAAACCACAGCTCATGGCAACGCTGGATCTTTAACCCACTGAGCAGTGCTGGGGGATCAAACCCACGTCCTCCCGGATCCTAGTCTGATTCGTTAGCGCTGCTAACTCGGTCTTTAAGCCATTTGGAGATTATTTTTGTGCATGATGTATATGCAAGGGAATAGTCTAATTTCATTAATTTACATGCAGCTGTCCATGTTTCCCAGCATTACTTGCTGAAGAGACCTTTTGCCATTTTATATCTTGCCTCCTTTGCTGAAGATTAATTGACAATAGGTGGATGGGTTTATTTCTGGGCTGTCTATTCTGTTCCATTTTTCTGTATGTCTGTTTTGGTACCAGTACCACATTGTTTTGGTTACTGTAGCTTTGTAACAATTGAAGTCTGGGAGAGTTATGCCTCCTGCTTTGTTTCTTTTGCTCAGGCTTGTTTTGGCAGTTCTAGGTCTTTTATTGTTCCATATAAATTTTTGGATTTTTTTGTTCTATTTCTATGAAAAATGTCATGGATAATTTGATAGGGATTGCATTAAGTCTGTAAATTGCGTTAGGTAGTATTGCCGTTTTAGCAATATTAATTCTTCCAATCCAGGAGCATGGGATATCTTTCCATTTCTTTGAATCCTCTTTAATTTCCTTTGTTAATGTTTTATAGTTCTCAGTGTCTAAGTCTTTCACTTCCTTGCTCAGGTTTATTCCTATATATTTTATTTTTTGGTGCAAATTTAAGGTTTTTTTTTACATTCCATTGTTAGTATACAGAAATGCAACCAATTTCTGAATGTTAATTTTGTATCTTGCTACTTTGCTGAATTCCTTTATCAGATCTAGTAGTTTTTGTGTGGAGTCTTTAGTGTTCTCTATATATAGTATCATGTCTTCTGCATATAGTGCCTTTTGTCCATTTTTTTGTTTTTGTTTTATTTTTCTTCAGTTTTGAAAGTTGTTTATGTATTCTGAATGTAAGTCCTTTATCAGGTGACTTACAAATATTTTCTCCCTGTCTATGACTTATCCTTTCATTCTCTTTTGTCCGTTTTTTTTTTTTTTTTTTTAGGGCTGCACCCTTGGCATATGGAGGTTCCCAGGCTAGGGGTTGAATTGGAGCTGTAGCTGCCAGCCATAGCCACGGCAATGCAGATCTTAGCCGCATCTGCGACCTACGCTACAGCTCATGGCAATGCCAGATCCTTAACCCACTGAGCAAAGCCAGGGATTGAACCCACGTCCTCATGGATACTAGTTGGGTTCATTAACCACTGAGCCACAACGGGAACCCCTTATTTTTTCATTCTCTTAACAGTCTTTTAAAAGAGCAGAAGTTGTTAATTTTAAGCCCAGTTTATCCATTTCAGTTATTTTATGTATCTTGCTTTTGGTGTTGTATCTAAGAAAATCTTGCATAACCCAGAGTCACAAAGACTTTCTCCTGTATTTTCTTTTAGAAAACTTATAGTTTTTAGTATGCCTTTTTTTTTTTTGGACCACACCTGATGCATATGGAGGTTCCCAGGCTAGGAGTCAAATCAGAGCTGCAACTGCTGGCCTATGCCACAGCAGCACCAGATCCAAGCTGCATCTATGACCTACACCACAACTCATGGCAACACCGGATCCTTAACCCACTGAGTGAGGCCAGGGATTGAACCTGTGTCCACTGAAACGTGATCAGAACTCCAAGTTTTTTCTTTTTTACTCTTTAATGTAAATTACATTGATACTAAATTTTTTATTGAGAAGATTCACATAACAAAATTAAACCTTTGAGCCATTTAGAAATAGGTACAGGTCAGTGGATTTTAGTTATGTTCAAATGTTGTGCAACCATCACCACTGTCTAATTCCAGAATATTTTCATCTCATATATTTTTTTAACTGTTGGGCTTTTATTCCTGGGATTAACACAACCTGGCCGTGGCATATATTCTTTTTTCAGTATGTTGCTGGATTTGCACAAAACAGTTCTTCATGGGAGTTTCCATTGTAATGAAACTTTGACCCTGTTTTGTTGTTTCTTTTCACAGCATCTTTGGAAGCTGATGGTAGAAGAGTCAGATTTACTGGGTCAACTGAAGGTAATAGATTAGCTGTTCTTTTAACTCTTAAAATTCTGGTGGATAATGACTTCTTTCTATAGCCTCTTCTGAGAGCATGGTTGCCTGTCTGCAGACTTCCAGAGTGGCTCCATGTGTCCTCATCCAAGTGGGCCAACTCCACCTAATGCAATAGGTTTACTGCTGTACAAAGCTTTGGGTGTTTAGTTTCTTCTGGCATAATTGTGTTTTCATTGAATAAATGATATCAAAGACACAGCAGTCATCCTGACATTAGTAAGTGTGCCCCTTTGAAACTCCCAAAGCCTGCGTCCTTTTGTAGGTTGGGGTGAAACTGATGACATTGGAAATTATATGCATAATTCTCTTAGGATAGTGAGTGCTGCTGGATTACTGAATTGTAAATTGAAATTCTTTCTGCAGATCATTAAGGACTTTTACCTTCTGGGACGTGGAGAACTGTTTCAGGCCTTCATTGATACAGCTCAACACATGTTAAAAACACCACCCACCTCAGTAACTGAACATGGTAATTGCCCTGGGGCCCAAGAATTAACCAGCTAACTGAGGTTTGTAGGATGTTTCTTGGCTGCTGCCAAACTATTTAGGCCTGTTTCACATAAGAGCAGCCTGGGAGTCACAGAGATGTTTCAAGAGATGGCAGGCTGCTCAGGTAGGCTCACGCTGTTGTCACCTGGAGCAGCCTTAACTCCAGGTCTTCCAGGGAGGGTGACAAACTGAGGCTGCTCCCAGTGACAACAGTGTGAGCCTACCTGAGCAGCCTGCCATGGGGGAGTTTCGGTTGTGACGCAACAGAAACAAACCCAACTAGCATCCACGAGGACGCAGGTTCCATCCCTGGCCTCACTCGGTGGGTTAAGGATCTGGCATTGCCATGAGCTGTGGTGTAGGTCACAGACGTGGCTCAGATCTGGCGTTGCTGTGGCTGTGGCGTAGGCCAGTGGCTACAGCTCCAATTTGACAGCTAGCCTGGGAACCTCCATATGCCGTGGGCATGGCCCTAAAAAAAAAAAAAAAAAGGGATTGAATCTCTTAACCGAAAAGGTCAGAGGTATGATGGCTCTAGGCAGTTTGCTCCAGTGGATCACATGATGCCTTCAGGACTTGGTGTCACTCCATCTTTCACTTTTGCCTCTTCTTCTGAGGCAGGCCTGGTCCGTATGGTAGCAAGGTGGGCTCCAGCCAAGTTGACATCCTGCTGGGTCCCTGTTTATCTTGGGGGGAAAGAACGAGCTATCTTCTTTTAGAACCTGAGTGGAGCCTCTGGACTGGCCTGGCTTAGGTTATGTTCATATCTTCCTAAACAACGCAGTGTAATAAGGTAGATGGTTCCGGGGTCACCCGCCTACACCAAAGGTCAGGAATCATCCATCCCACTGAAACGATACGGAGTGTTCTGGGCGGGTGATTTCCCAAGGAAGATCCGGGTGCTGCTGTCAGCAGCAGGAAGAGGGATACATGCTTCCGCTTCCTGCTGAGAGAGAGGCAGCTGGTGGAGAGGGGAGCCCAGGGCCTGCGCTTGTACACAGCCAAGCCTGCTTGTCAGCCCGTGTGTTTTTCTTGCAGACGTGAACGTGGCCTTCCAGCAGTCGGCACACAAGGTGCTGCTCGACGACGACAACCTCCTCCCTCTGTTGCACTTGACAATCGAGTATCATGGAAAGGAGCATAAAGGTTTGCCGCTCTTTTTTGCATCTTTCCGCTCCTACCGGGCATCATCACTTCTCCTATCTGCTTCCATCCATCTCCACAGAAACCCTATCATTTTGGACCTTAGACATCACGTAATCTGGTGCCCTAATGTTACACAAAAGGAAGGGGAGTGCAGAGAGGCTGAGATGGCCACGCCATGGTTTTGGTTTTGGTTTTGTGATGCTGCTGGAATGGTGTCTCTCCGTTATAGCCACCAGGCTTTCAGGCTGAAAAATGAAGCTCTAAGAGACTTCCTGAGAGGGCCCTCATGGGGGTCTCTCACCCCTTTTGTGTCCCCTTTGTGCTTCCGACACTCACTTGATGAATGTTACTCACCCTGTCGAGGCTCTGCTTCTAGACGAGCAAAGTCATCTTCTCTCTCCCCAGCAGATGCTACTCAGGCAAGAGAAGGGCCTTCTCGGGAAACTTCGCCCCGGGAAGCCCCTGCCTCCGGCTGGGCAGCCCTAGGTCTTTCCTACAAAGTGCAGTGGCCACTACACATTCTCTTCACCCCCGCTGTCCTGGAAAAGTGAGTACTCCTGAGTTTGTCACAGGTAATTATCACCCACCTTGCTTCCAAGGGAAGAAATGATCAGGAAGGGAATTGAATCAGAGGCTGCAAACTCAGACGCTTTGGGGAGTCAGACAGATAACACTAATAAGTGAAGCAGCAGCTGTGAGACAGTAGGGGTGGTGGGTGAAGGGAGGGTCACAACCTTAAAACCATGAGTCTTGTTATCTTTTAATGATTTTTATTTTTTTTCCTTTATAGCTGGTTTACAGTGTTCTGTCAGTTTTCAACTGTACAGCAAGGTGACCCAGTCACACATACATGTATACATTCCTTTTTCTCACATTATCATGCTCTATCGTAAGTGACTAGATATAGTTCCCAGTGCTATGCAGGAGGATCTCATTGCTTATCCATTCCAAATGGAATAGTTTGCATCTATTAACCCCAAATTCCCAGTCCCTCCCACTCCCTCCCCCTCCCCCTTGGCAACCATAAATCTGTTCATGTCCAAGATTTTCTTTTCTGTGGAAAGGTTCATTTGTGCCGTATATTAGATTCCAGATCTAAGTGATATCATATGGTATTTATCTTTCTCTGACTTACTCCACTTAGTATAAGAGTCTCTAGTTCCATCCATGCTGCTGTAAATGGCATTATTTTGTTATTTTTTACTTTTATGAGTCTTTTTAAAAATCACAAAGTAAGGAGCAGTTTACAGGCTGCCAGTTTGTGGCCTGTCTTCATCCTCCCTGTTCCTGTTCCTAACCCTCTACTTTTTGGGGATGGAGAAGCTTAGGGTGTGAGAGACTAGGCAGAAACTGGGAAAGGCAAAGCTGGCTCAGGAACTGAGCCCACAGCTACCTAAGCTGCATGGACTTTGTCAAAGGGCTCCCATAACTTCTAGTCCACTGTCCTTCTCACTTCATATGCTCTTAACACCCTTGAAGAAAGCAAGCTCTGATGTATTAAACTTCTTCTTATGGAAACTTCTAAATATAAACAGAAGTATGGCCTATAACCCACTCCCATGGACGCATTATCCATCTTCGTAACCAGCAACATCATGCTGGTTGTTTCATCTCTTTTTGTGGCTAGAGCCTTACAGAGCAAATCCAGACATGTCATTTCACTTCATTATGCAAATCAAAAAAGGCATGTATTTAACATACGTACAATGCCGTTATCACACTTAGTAAATTAATAATTCCTTTTTATCTGATGATATGCAGTCCACACTGAAATTTCCCCACTTATCTAAAAAAAATGTATTTTATTGGTTGGGTTTGTTCAAATGAGAATCCAAACAAAGTGCAGTATTTTCAGTATGTTGTTCCATTAGAAATAGATCATTTTTAAAACCAGATGGAATCAGATTATCTTCTGCAAGCCTGCCTAAGTGCAGGTAGATACGCCAGTTCTAACAGAACCAGCTGTTCTTCCCAAGCATCTTCTCAGTACAGGGCTCAACCTGTACTGAGAAGATGCTTGGGAGCTACCTAAGAGCTCACTGAGGGGAGCCCTTGATTTTTTTTTTTTTTTAATTGAAGTATAGTTGGTTTACAGTCGTGTTAGTTTCTGGTGTACAGCAAAATGATTTATACACATGCATACATACATACATATGTATATATCTTTTTCAGATTCTTTTATATTGTAGGTTATTACAAGGTATTGACTATAGTTCCCTGTGCTGTATGGTTGGCTCTTTTTTTTTGATTGGCGTTTGATGGGATGGTCTTTTTTTTTTTTTTTAATAAGACTTTGTTTTTCTATTATAGTTGATTTACAGTGTTCCGTCGGTTTCTTCTGTACAGCAAAGTGACCCAGTCACATATATATGTATATATAAAGATACATTCTTTTTCTCACATTATCTATTTTGTATATAGGAGTGTGTATGTGTTAATCCCAAATTCCTCATTTATCTCTTCCCCCTACCCCCCACCACCTCGGGACCCCTCAGTTTTATCTCATCTTCTCTGGGCTTCAGGGAGGTACATAGAATAACCAAAATCCTTAGTTCCCAACTTCATATTGGTCCATGTGAGATCTTCGTTCCTTCTTACACACACACACACACACGCACACACTCACCATAAAACCACCTCTGGAACAAACTCTACAACACTGACAGTAATGCCATCTATCTATGTGGTCCTTCCCAAGCCTACCCCCCTGCCTCCCCCAACCCAAATACTGCTATCCTAAATTTCATGTTTTCTGTCCTTTTTATATAGTTTTATAACATCTATAAATATTCCCCCAAAGTATTCTTTTTTCTATTTAGTTGTTTTTAGCATTATAAAAAATAGTATCTGTATTTTCAGATTTCCCTTTTTTAATCAAAATACTGCTAGGAGTCATTTTTTTATGTTGGACAGCTGAAGTCCATTCACTCTGATGGCTGTGTGATGTTCTACCATATAAATACACCAGTTTATCTGTTCACATCTCTAGCCATTCTTAGGTATTTCCTTCCTTTTAGGGGAGAGTTGGGTGGCACAGAGCCCTAGAGTCTGCTGTGCGGGTGAGGGTAGGGGATGAAGTTTTATCTTGAATAGCCTGCTTTTCTGTCCTAGGTACAATGTTGTTTTCAAGTACTTACTGAGTGTGCGTCGGGTACAAGCCGAGCTGCAGCACTGCTGGGCCCTGCAAATGCAGCGCAAGCACCTCAAGTCCAACCAGACAGATGCAGTCAAGTGGCGTCTAAGAAATCACATGGCATTCTTGGTGGACAACCTTCAGTACTACCTCCAGGTGTGTCCAGGGATGAGGAGATGGAAAGGAAGGTTGGCAGGAATTATCGAAGAGGAATCTTGAATTTGGAGAAAAACTAGGGTTCGAGAAAATTCATGGGCTCTATCACTAGGCATGTTCCTTGAGGGGCATTTTAGAGGGAAATGGAAATAAATGCAGAATGAGGAGTTAGGGCCCTTAGCAGCAATGCAGTATTTAATTATAGTTGACCCTTATTTTTATATTTTACTGTAACTTCTGGAATCCCATAGGACTTAGCCAAGTCAGTCAGTGGAGACGACGTGGCATGAGAGGAATGGGAGGGGTGGGGGTGGGAGGGAATCTGCCAAGACATTGGAGCTTGTTAGGAAGTAGGCAGATAACTTTTCACTAGGCTAGGCAACATAAGGGTATCTATTCAGTCTTTTTTTTTTTTGGCTGCAGCATGTGGAAGTTCCTGGGCCAGGGACTGAATCCAAGCCACAGCAGTGACAATGCCAGATCCTTAACCCACTGAGTCACCAGGAAACTCGTGTTCAGTCTTACAGTGGTTTGGATAAGAGGAAGATGAGTGGGGTAAAGAACTGCATCCTCTCAGGCGTCTTAGTGTCCTTGAGGGCTTAGACAATGCAAGGTGCTAAAAATTCCTTGTGTAACTGTCTGCCAGGTAGATGTGTTGGAGTCTCAGTTCTCACAGCTGCTTCATCAGATCAATTCTACAAGAGACTTTGAAAGCATCCGACTGGCCCATGACCACTTCCTGAGCAATTTGCTGGCTCAGTCCTTTATCTTGTTGAAACCTGTAAGTAGAGCTGGTTGGTTTCCTCAGACTGCTTCTATCCCGGCTATTCCTTAGGCACTTTGAGTTGCCAGGTTATGGAGCTATCATTAAGCACCTGATGAATCTCTATTATTAAAAAACATTTTTAACAACTTATAAAGCAAAACTAAATGGCAATTTTAAAAAGGAACTTGAATGTCTTTGAATTTCTGAAATATATGATTTGGTGAGCAGCTATAGATGAAAGAATATATGCTTAACCCTCAAAAGAAAGGATTTAAAGAAATTTTTGAAATGCCTTTCTGACACCATAGAAAGGCTAATAATGAAAAGTATATAGAATTTACTTTCCTAGAAATCTTTTGGATGAGGCTCAGTCAGTTGTTTGGAAGTTGTGTTCACAGACAATTGAAGTGGTGTCTCTGTGTACCTGTGTATGTACACACATTGTGTGTGTATGTACACCTGTGTGTACGTTTGCATATCATGTCTCCTTCAGGGAAGTTATTCTCAGCCTTGGCTCCACATGGGAGTCTTCCGGGAGCTTTAAAAAAAAATCTAGGACCCAGAGCACTCACAAGCTGATTCTGATTCTAGGATAAAAAGCATGAAGATTAAAACGACCCCTTGTCATTTCCAATAGAACAGTAATGCTTTATCTCAGATGGGAGCCAACTGTCATTCCTCAGTTGTGCCAGTCTTTTCTTGTATTTGAGGCTGTGATTTTTATGGAAGAGTGCGTTCTTTAGATGCCACTCCAAAGAGTTCTTTGAACTGAAAACAATCAAAAACCACTGTGACAGGTAGACTGTCCTTGCATGGTATGAGTGCATCCCTGGGGAAAAGCAGCATATTAGAGCAGGTGATCATCATTAAATATTTATTGAGTGCTTACTGTATGCAAGGCACTGGGGATACAAAGAGGTATAAGTCATGGCTCTGCCCTTAAGGAGCTCACAATCTAGTTGGAGAAGCAGGACATACATACATCACAGATCGGTAACACAGGCGGCCTGAACAGGACAGATAATATAGAGGGGAGGGAAGCAAGGGGTCTCTAGGGGCTACAGTGGGGAAGGGAGTGCACCACCAGGAGTGGGACTCCAGCCGGTACTGAGGAGAGTATCCCAGGCACAGGGGACAACACGGAAAGCAGAGCTCAAGGCGGGAGCACAGTCAGTGGGTCTGAGAGACGAGGACTAGTTTAATGTGGCTCAAATGGAGGTTTTGTGCAGGGTGACTAAGAGGACGGCAGTGTCTTTGCCCAAAAGGGAAGTTTGTTTACACATGGTGCGTTTTGAGAGGCTGGCAGAACTCGCACTGTCTCTGTGGAGGTCAGATGTAGGGGAAGGGAAAAGTTTAGCTCCCAGTTTCCCAAATCTGTACTTTCACGGGTCTAGCTTCCTTTTTCCTCCTAATGTCAACCGTTTCCCGCATAGGTGTTTCACTGCCTGAATGAAATCTTAGACCTCTGTCACAGCTTTTGCTCCCTGGTCAGCCAGAACCTGGGGCCCCTGGATGAGCGTGGGGCTGCCCAGCTGAGCCTCCTGGTGAAGGTGAGTTGGCCGGCCCTTGGGAGGACGGGGGTGGTTTCGCTGATGGGGCGTCATGACCTATTCCTTTGAGTCAAAGACCTCCCCAATACAGACACACATAAATAACAAGATACAAAGATTAAAAAAATGTTGGTATCAGTTTTTGAAGCAGATAATTATGTTGGCATCAGTTTTTGAAGCAGATAATTTTGAAGCAGTTCAGCGGTCAAATATAGTTCAGCCCTGAAGAGTTTATTAAACACGCACTGGCTTTGTTCATACTTTCTAACATCCAGCCTCCTTACTTCCTTGAACTAACCCGCTTCACTGAGATCATTCCTTGCCTATAACAAAACCACAGGCTCTCCCCCAACCCCAGTACACAGCAGCATATATCCATCTAAAGCTGGCTGCTAAATTCCTACTGAGAATGAGAGTGTTTTCACAGGAAGTCATGCAGTCTATGTACAAAGAAGTCATTTTAGGAGCTAATAGAAATGGGATGTGGGAAGACCAGTTGGTGCTGCAGAATTTTCAGCAAGACTTTTCCAAGGACTCCCCCCTGCCCCCTACTCCACCTGGACAGCTGGTGAGTGAAAGAGGTATGACAGCTTGAGTCCTTCTCTCTGCAGGGTTTCAGCCGCCAGTCTTCACTCCTATTCAAGATTCTCTCCAGTGTTCGGAATCATCAGATCAACTCCGATTTGGCCCAGCTACTCTTACGGCTGGATTATAACAAATACTACACCCAGGCTGGTGGCACTCTGGGCAGGTAGGAACAAGCACCTTGGGGTACTTAGTAGACTCTGTGTGTGTGGCTTTTTTAATGAGCAGTAGAATTCCAGAGCTGGAACTTCAGCCATCATTTAGTCCAGATACCCTCCTTTTATAAACAGGGAAAGTAAGGCTCTAAGGCTCAGAGAGAGAAAGGGCTGTGTCTGATCATCAGTGAAGATTATTTTCCAGTAAAAGTCATCATCATAGTGAAATACTAACACTCCTAAGGCTAAGATGGATTTTTAAGTTCTTGGCTAGGTAGTGCATTGCTATGCCAGAAGGCAGTGGCTTTAGTCCCGCTTCTGACACAAACCAGCTGCCCAGCCTTAGGGGCCTCCCTGCCCTGACCCTCGCCTCACTGATCCCCAGCGTTTGCACTGAAAGGATACCCCTTCTAACTCTAAACTTTTTTATCAAATAGCGAGATTCAGTGATAGTGGCTTTAAGTGAGTCCATCTCACTCAAAAAAGCACTTAATATATAATGTTAATTCTCCTTTCTCTCTCTGAAATGTTGAGCAGATTTCTCCTAAGTGATTTTAGCAAAGCATTTTAAGATGCCATTATCTAGATCACAAGCTGTTGCCCAGGCTCTTATCTCTTTGAAGAAAATCATGGGGAAGCATACTATCACGTGGCCTTTTTTCTTTTATAGTTTCGGGATGTGAGAATTTCTGGTCCACAAACTGAAGTCAGTCAGTCTCACCGCGCTGTGCTGTAACCAAAGATTCAAAACATCCCGTCCTCTGACCAGGTCCATACATCTGCAGCCTCCTGCAACAGCTCTACCTTTTCTCCTAGGAACAGTTTTGAACATCCGTGGATACAAATGCTTCCCCTTGTTCCCAGGTAGAAGGGGCATGTGCCCACCTCAGGGGCGGGCGTTCTTAACTCGCCCACCAAGGAGGACTTGTGGCATCAGCTCTCCCTCTGCTGACCATGCAAAATATACACTAAGAACATTTGTTGGCAATGTTCGTTTACTGAGCACCTTCTGTTGTGCTCAGGTACTGTTCAAGCTTCGAGAGACACAGCAGTAAGTTATACAATCATAAAGTTAAATGGTTCATGTGAAAAAGGAAATTATATTAATAGGTCAAATGCTGGATGTGACCACTCAGTAAGCAAGGCACCAGGTAAGACAGTCGCCCTCACACCCCACAGCCCCCCTTTCCTCCTTCAGAAATTGAAATTGGGTTTCCTCTCCTGAATGATCTTCAAAACTGCATCTGAACAATTCTACCAGTAACTTCCAGTTATTTCAGACTGCGAAGAGGATAATTCTAGCTACAGTGATGTATTTAAAGCTTTTTTTTTAACAAAGAAAAAACGTTCTTAAGAAAAAAAGTTCAAGTCAAATTGCTGGATTTCAAATACCAAAAGATGAAGGTCTAGTTATCCATCTTAGAAGAACCACAGGAGTTGAGGTTCTAAATCTGGCTCAACCATCACTGATAATCATCAGTCTTCACTAATAAGTGTGAACGTAAATAATTCATTGAACAACTGCCTCCAAAGTGATAAAAAATGCAGCATTCTGGCCTCATTGTACAGCCAATCTGGCCCTGATCTCTCCATTTTCTACCACACACTGTAGCCCCTTCATTCCCTGTAACTGTCAGCCAGCGGCGACCCTCCCACTGCTGCCTCTGAAGCAGAGGTTGGCAGACTACGGCCAGCCCCTGTCTTTGTAAAGTTTTACTGGGACACAGCCACACTTCCTTGCTTACCTGTGGTCTGTAGTTAGTTGCTCTTGTGCCATCTTGGAAAAGGTGAGTAGCTGTGACACACCAAGTGGCCCAAAGTCTAACACATTTACTATTTGGTAGGAAAAAAAAAGAATTTTAAGCCCTGCTTTAGAGAATGAGAGGATAACAACAGGAATGATGCTAGGAATACGTATGGAAGGAACAGCTTCCAGCAGCAGCAAGGGTAATAACATTTTGACCTTCTGGCTAGAGCTTCTGTTAGTTCCATGGGTTTCCACAGTTTCTCCTGTTCATCCTTGCAGACGGTCATCCCACCAAGTTTACACTCACCACCCATTCACAAAAACTGGTCCTTTTCCCTTTTGGCTCTGAGATCACAGCATCCACAGGTCAGCTGTTAGCTCAATTCTAAAGAGAGATTTTTCTTTTTAATTGCGAGAAAGCTAAGAGCTGTACCCAATTCCACTCAACTTTTGGCACTACTATTAATCTGGGCCTATTATAAAATCAGGTTTTTGGAAGTAATGAATTTTAGACAGCCCAGGTTATTACTCCTTTGACAATGATACCACAGCAAACCGTAAAAATTCACTCCTTGTTATTTTCCTTGGCTAGGGACAGTTGCCAAGCCCACTGAAAACTGCCGAGAAGGTACTATGTTTGTCTGGCTATTTGTTCTGAGATTAAGCTCAAAGAATTAGATGAAGAAATCCCAGTTACTACAACCAAAGAGAGTCAACATTTATTTTATCATAAAAGTCCAGCAAATAAAACTATATACAAGATCCATGCAAAGAATCCAGTTACACACAGACACATTTAAAACCTGATTAAAACACAGTTTCTACAACAGGAGGGAATAAAACTGGTAACACCAAGTATTCTTAGTGAGAAACATAATCATGTTTATATTTTGGATGCTGCTTGAATCCAATCCTCTCCCCAACAATGAGGCACTGGATCACCCACTCTTGTGACACCACTGGCAGCTGCAGTGCTTCAGCACACTTCAGCACTGAGGCTGGGCATGAGGGGTCCGTCACCACCACGTCAAATACCCCTAAAGCAATATCTGCAGGAAGCAGGGGAAGGTGAACAAGGAAAGGAGACTCAATTTAGCCCTCCATGAGAAAGTCAGATGAGCCTTCTAACCAGCATATCCCACTCTGCCCAAACTAACGCCCTTATGTCGAACACAGCTCCACTGAACACCAACCAGAAGTGAAAAGCTATAATCACTATATGCTGACCTTGTGTTTAGCAACATATACCACTGGACAACCAGGAGAAGCATAAATAGCCCAGTGTTCACCTCTTGAAGGTGGTACTTCTCTTAGAAACCTAAATGAGATCAGGACTGACACTTCAGACCACACGGCCTAACAGCTCTAGGTCCCAGACATCCTTGGAGCAATAACCACAGACACACTTTCCAGGTACCTTTGTTATGGGCACTTGAATGGTGCTGCTTCACAGAGGCTGCCCCTCCAGTCATGAGGATCTCAGACCAGAGCTCCAGGAAGTTCTGCTGTTGGTCTGATACCAAGAGTACCTTCAGATTCTGGAAAGGGTTTTCACGGGGTTGCCTATGAAAAAGTCACACAGCATGACAGGTAACATTCAACAACAGCCATTCTGCAGAGGAACTCGGGTACATCGAAATGCTTTTAAAAGCCCCGCGTTAGGGCTTCACCCCCCCCTTCCCTCTTTCTATGAATGATGTATATTTTCTGGGGTCCTAACCTAAATCCACCCCTTCTGATTTCCATGTTTGTCCAAATCATGCTCCTGACCCTGTATTTTTAATTGTCTTCCCTAAAATTTAGTCCCCTAATCTGACAAGTTGAGAATATTGAACCTACATGAAAATCTCACAAATTTTCAAAAAGTCCCTAACTAATATACTCTAGGAAAATAAACTAGATAAACTGCTAAAATAATCTCAAACCCCCTCAAATTCTCTAATTTATCCTATGATCGTTCCAGTTTCTAGAAATATTTACTTTCTCACTTAGATTGCCTGGAAGCGGGCTGTCTTTCTGTCTGCTGTTCAGATGGGCTCTCAACTACTCACCAATCCAGAACTCTCTGCTCCTCAAGGCTGTACCCAGCTGGCAGCAGATAATTACGGTAATTCTGGAGCTGGTTGGCATGGCAACTGTCATGGACCCAGACGTGAGACACACAAGGAATCCCACTGGCAAGGCACAGGAAGTACTTCCGGGTTCGACAATGCTGATCCGCAATTAGGAGACATTGGTAGGCTGTGTTACACTTGAAGAAAAGGAACAGAAGCAATGGGTCTGGTGACTTCTATGGAAAGCCCCTGAATAGCTGCCTTAATGAGTCATAGAGCAGAGAGCTGAACACTTCTGAATACTATGCAAATGTGACTGAGTCTGTCCTTCTGCCCAAGGCCTCTTCTCACTGAAAGGCCCAAGCTTCCCTAGATAAACCCCCTGCCTCAGCCGCAGCTTTCTGGGGGCCTAAATCCTCAAAAGCCTTTGAGGCTAAGAATCAGCAACACTGTAATAGGGATTTCTATTAAACACAAATTTTAAACTGCTTTCGTTTCAGCAACAGAACCACAGTTATTAAATAACCCAGGGTTCTAACTCCCCTTCCTTGTACACAGTAAAAATTCAGTTTCACACAACATTTTGGCAGCCTCCCAGTTCCTGAAACCTCTAGCAACTGTATACAACCTCCCCAGCCCCTATCAGGGCTCTTCTCGTCACTGCCCCTCTGGGGAGCTACACAAAGAAACTCCTCACCTGGGCTTCATTGAAGTCTTCAAGGATATAGCCAGCTCCTGCTCGAAGCTGGGACTCCGTGTACTGCTTGTTGAAAGGAGGAATTTCTAAAAATTCTATTTAAAAAAAGATAACCAAGATAACAATTACTACTAGTTTGTTTTCTATTTGCTACCTTATGCCTGCTTCTTACTGTCCCCTTTTCTACTCCCCAGCTACCTCCACAGCACTCTATCCCAAACAGAGGTTAAGGGCTTCCCCATGGGTCAGAAAGAGATCTCTATCTTGTGGCGTATAAAATGCTGCCAAAGGAAGGGACAGAAGCAGGAGGGTCAGAAAGATGTGAAATGGAGGCAGGTCCTAGACCTGAAACATCAAAGGTTTCTGCGCTAAGAATTTGTCATGGGACTGGGCACAGGGCTGGACACACACCCACTTCCCACAATCTGAGTAACCCTTACCATCAGGAAGTTCTTCCTTAGGTCTATTCTCAACCTCTCCTGCAAAATAAGCCTATGTTCTCCAATTCTGCCTTTGTGGAGATGAAGAATGGCTGATTAGCACTTTTTATAATAAAGTCTTCAGATTCAGCCTTCATTAGCATTTTTAATTTTTACCCCCATACATTCAAACTGATGAATCAAAATGCTCAAAGAAAGCGGAGTTTCTGTAATTTAACTGATTAAGTGAAGGTTAGTTAACCAGAAAATCTTGATTCAACCTTTTATTGAAAACTATCTACCTTTGATGATCTTGAAGTACCTCAGGACACTGAACATCAATGACTGCTCTACAGTCTTGAGGGTGAAGTAGAAGTTATGAGAGATGAGGCTGAAGCTGTAATGACCCTAGGAAATTAGAAATTTTGACCAATATCTAATGTGAGCTTGTTTTCTCGTGATCTGATCCTCTCGTATATAAATAATTTTTTAAAAAGACATTAGAGATTTTAGTTGATTAGGAGTTCTGAGAAATTAAGTTCTAATGAACTTATCACAAGTAAAAAACCCAACCACACATATAAAAATTCAGTGCCAGGATCACTTCCTTTCCTTTCCCTCTCATAGGCCCACAGTAAAACCTGGGAGAGCAGACCCCCTGCGGATATGCCCCCCCCCCGCCCCCCGCCGCCCCACACCCTTCCCTGCCCTCTGGAGCTGCTCAGGCAATGTTGGTGCCCCAAATTCACGGCTCTGTTTAGGTCTGACTGGTCAGCCTATTCACTTTTATTGCTCTTTTCTTGATTCAGCCTTCTCCATATTCTCTAAATGATTTTAAGAAACTTAGACTATAGCAGGACTATTTTTTAGTTTTGTTGTGGCATCCTTTTGACCCATCTCAGTATATCACGTCACAATTTTCAGTACCAACACGTTACTGTTGAGTCACTGCTAAGGTCTCCCACAATCCTTTATTTTTCTTAAGACTTCTATTTTATGTCTATTATTATAATCCAAGACCATTTCTCATCCTGACCTAGTTAGATTTTAATCCCCATCTATATTTCCTTGCATTTGTGTACTCAAATATTACCCCACCTAGACAGTCCATCTAATTTTTCTCAGTTTAAATTTAACTTTAACTTCATGAGTGACTTCTGCCTTCATGAGTGGCCGTACCCAACCAGAGGCTACAATGAACAGGTTTTTAATTCAAGCATCTAAATCAAGGATCAAGGTACTAAAATCTAACCCTACAGTCAATCCCTGTGGTTGATGGGTCCCTGGGAGTGTGCTATCAAACAAGACTGGTGCCATATTCTTAACTCACTACTAAATAAGCTCCTGATATAAATAAAAGAAGTTCCCGTTTATCTGCAAGACATACCACGTAGTTTCCTGAAAACTAATTCTGTAGAGGACTGTGCTGATACAAAGGTCTCAGGCTTCCTGAGATTGAAGAACCTCTAAACATTATCATATACCCAAAATATCAAGGGAGTTTTGAACTATTGGGGCAATATCCAAGGATGAAGGAGTAACAGAGCAGACATGTTCACTATAACCACATTTCACATAGGAAACATGGACAGCCCTCTAAAAAACTGTCTAAATCCCTCCTCGTTTAGACAAGGCCTATCTCCCCTCACTCATGGTTACAAGAATGCAATTAAAATCATTTAATGTATCCACAAGGGGGGAAAAGAGGGAATTCTTAGGTTAATTAGACCTCAGGCAAGCTCACAGATTTTTAAGGAATTCGACAGTGTGCATCTCATACCAAAGTCAATATTCTTAGCCATGCTGTACCAGAGCTGCTCTGTGAAGTCCTGGTCTAGGCAAGAGCTAAGAATGGCTAGAGAAGAAAGACTAGAGCCCAGCAATGTTGTGAAAGCAAAAAAAAAAACAAAACCACAGACATTGTTTTGATACCATGACACACCTCTTCACAGGATCCTCAAGGGACCCCCTATCACCTAAGATCAAAATCAAACTATGTTCTTGGCTAGGAAGCTCCTCACACACTTTATTTCCCATTGTACCTATCTGAATTCTATCTGACAAACTAGGCCTAGCCCAATCTTGAAAACCCGCTATACACGACACCGGCTCCCACATCCTAGAACCTCAGCACTGATGACTGTATATGCACCTTTCAGATAACATCAACATTAACTGCAACTCCCTGACCACCCTTCCCACATCCCTCTACAGACCTCCATGTGACTGTAGCTGGTGAGATACAGTTTTGGTTAATCAAGAAAATCATCCACACACCTGAAATGCCAAGCATCACATATCTGCAGTGCTGCTATTTTCTGGTAACTATGCTCCCTAATTCGATTTCCTCTTGCAACGTTAGGACTCTTTAACTTGTAGAACATCATTCCATTTGGACTGTCAGCCTTCGCAGACACATCTAGATACTGCAGTGCTGTCAGTCACTTGTATTACAGTGTATATTTGTACCTACCCAGTTTTCTCTCCTAGACCACACATTATAGACAATTGAGATAAATCTCACCTCTCTCTACTGCAGCCTTCACTCAAACCCTGAGTAACAGACAACACAGAAATGCAAGGTGAAGATTTAGCTTAAGGTTGCAGAGAAGGACAAGAGTTGAAAAGGCCTAAAGGCTGTTTCTCTGAAATCACCCTGAGACCCTGGCCACCCCACATTTCCAGTCTTACACACAGACCTCAATAGAATGAACTTTATTCCCCAAGTGTTTTTCTTTAGCAGCTGCCCCTAGAACCCAAATGGAAAGGATGGCAGGGAATTCAGAAACCTGACCGACGTGGATGATCGACTGTAGCAGGGTAAAATAAACACTGAGTTCCAAGTCCCAAGACTCCCACTATTGTGGATAAAAAGCAATTACTTAACCTCTCCAAGCTCATTTCCTCATCTATAAAGTGGATAAGATTTATTTCCCATCTGCCTCACAGGACTGTTCTGAGGAACTACTTACTATAAGAGGAATTTTGTGAGAATAGTCTATAAACCAAGGAAACGAGACTAAATTAATTTCCCCATGATTCCAGTTGCCACTTGCCCTGCCTCTTTCTTCTACAGATGGTTCATCAAGTGAGTGGAAAGGAAGGAAGTACAGGTGTCAGAGAGCCCAAGGCTTCTTAGGGCCTTACCCTCCTCTTCCTCGCTGCTTCCTGTAGGACCATCTGACAGTTTGGAGCGGCTGGCCAACTTGTCACTTGTTGTGGCCATGGTGAGGAGAAAGGCATAGCCCAGAAACAAGGTCTTGTTGAGGGGCAGAGGCCCTCTCTGCTCTTCCAGGGCAGAGGGCTCACCCACGTGGTCTCCACTCTCGCAGGGGCTCACAAACTCTCCCGCCCCCACCGCACCTGGGAAGGACAGAGGCACAGGGTACAAACCACTGCTTTGGCTCAAAGGGATGGGCAGGCAATGTCCTGATGAACTTCTCTGAGCCATAAACTAAAGACCAATCCAATGGCCAACAACCTAAGACCAAATTTACAGTGCAGAGAAATTATGTATTTAAATTTTTAAGTCATGATAATGTATACATTGTTTTCATAAATAAAAAAAAATCAGCTGGTATTGTTATATAGCCAAACCACATACTTCTCAGATCATCCTAAGAAAAGGTGATTCTAACACAAACAAAGATAAAGTAAAAGTGAAAAATGTTTGGAAATCTTCAGCCCACTTTCTCTGCTTCAGTGCTCCGATTTCCCCAGGATATATGATATTGTAAAGCAGCCTTTTAAAAAGTGGGTTCACCAAAAAATGTCCCCAGCAAATACTCCCACCCTATCCCTGACCCTCACCAGAACAATGCATAGAATACTTGGTAGTCAAGTGTTTTTACACGTTGATAGTGCCATATCAAAATAGCCTGCTTCAGCTGTCCCAGTTCCCAACACCTGGGGAGAGGTAAGTGAACCAGCCCGTCCAGGACTCCCAGAACACCCATGCTAGGAGTGCCCCCTAGGTCCTCAAGAAGACAACAAATACCTGACTTGGAGAAGCTGAATCGTAGGTTCATTAGGAGGCTAAGATGACAGACAGGTCATGCCTCCCTAAAATAAAACCAGCATCAAAAAAACAGTCTGAGGTAGCACGTGCAAGCCTGGACTTCAAAATCAGACCTCCTGAGTCTGAATTCTGTCACCTTGGGAAAGTTAACCAACTTTTCTGTGCCTCAGATTCTTCGATTAGAAAATGAATTCTAGCACCTATACCTCATAGGGATTACATGAGGTAATGCATATGAAGCACTTAATTCCAGGCCTCATATACCCTGAAAAACAGCGGGGATGTTAGACAGATATGGAGATGACGTAACTCAAATATAAAGGAAACAAATGGAGCTCTGAGGAGTTTCCAGTTATGGCTCAGTGGTAACAAACCTGACTTGTATCCATGAGGATGCAGGTTTGATCCCTGGCCTTGTTCAGTGGGTTAGGAATCTGGTGTTGCTATGGCCTTGGTGCAATTCGACCCCTGGCCTGGGAACTTCTATATGCCGTGAGTGCAGCCCTAAAAAGACATAGAAAAAAAAAAAAAGGAACTCTGGTGCCAGGACAACGTAACAACCAATGAACTCAGTTTGAGAGACTAAGAAAGTGCCCTCTGGGCAGACAATGAGGACTTTACCTCTGTGCCTCCAGAATCCACAGTGGCTGGGGCTGGGTCATGGCAGAGACTCAGTAAACAACAAGTGAACTGAACTCCTCTGTTTATATGAAGCTTGAGGGACTTAAATGGGGTTGTTTGGAGCTGAGTAGGGAGAAGGGATATACAGACTAAGGAACTAGCTTTCAGTAGGACATGTGGCAAAGTCAGAGGGCCCTGAGCACAAATGAGAGGGGAGCAGAGCCTCCAGAGAAAGATCATGCCAGTAAGACGTTTACGAAAATTTTCACCTATTCTGAATCTGCTTAAAATTCATTACATTTCCTCTCCCTCCATGAACCAACACAGGCGTCAATGAACGTTACCGATCAAGACCTGGCTTCCTATCTACCCCACTGGACTCAGCTGGGAGATGGAAGAAAAGGGATTCAGTCAGCTGTCCAAGTACCACCTGTGGGCTTGTGAGGGACACCAACTCTGTAAGCAGAACAGACGGGCCACTGCAAGTATCAGGCTCCATTTCTCCAGCAGCTAACCCTGCATTCTGCCATGGTCTGAAGGAGAGTGAGGGAAAAGGGAGCACTCACCAGGTTTCACAGTGGCAGATTTCCGGCCTCGCTTGGCAGGGGAACGTTCCTCTTCAGAAGTGATAAGTTTTCTTTTCCCGGAGGGAACTCCCGTGGAGGCGCGAGGGCTTTCTGTGATCTTTCGGGTAGGGGTTGTGCTGCTGCTGCTGGAGGCAGCAGGAGTGGCTGGGGAGCTGATGTTACTTCGCCGTTTCCGTTTCCCTTCCACTAAATTGTCTATGACAGGATAAGCCAGAGGTAGGTCAATGCCCATGGTCTGAGGCCCTGACCTCCAAGAAGCTGGACACAGCCTGATCTAGAAACCACCGCACCCTTTCCTCCATCTCTCAGGGGACAGGAAGCCTCTTTTAAGGCCACCATATTTTCCGTTTCAGTCTCTGCCATGACTAAAATGTGTCTGGTCCCTTACAGAAGAACTGGGGAAGCCAGACAATTCTGAGGACTTACTATTTGGTTCTGGGAAGAAAGCAGAGATACAAAGTAGCTCCAAAAAAATGACAGCTCATTACCTCCTCACAAACCACACAGGAACAGTAAGATTTAGAAAAGTGTTACTGATTGTTGTACAAACCACTCCACACACCACAAGTAGACCAGGGGCCCAGAGGCAGCTGTTCAGGAAGGAAAGGTCTTACCTAAGCTAATATCTGCTGCCTTGGTGAGGGGCGTTACTGCCTCATATGGGCCTAGGCCATACTGCTCTCTCAGTCTGTTTCCTTGTTCCAAGGACAAGATGACAGCCATTCGTTTATACCACTTCCTTTGGCCTTCTTTTTCAATGCTGTAGTACAGCTCTCCAGACTCCTTCCGATGCCCTTTTACCACTCCTGGGTGGAAAAAACATAAAAGCAGCTTGCTGTTGTGTAGGCTGCTCAGCACCGCTCAGAGCAGGCCTGAGTCAGGGAGTCAGAGGAGACCCAGCAGAGGACTGAGGTCCGAACTTAACAAAATCCTAGCTGTCGATCCCAGACACCACCACCACTCGGGATTTAAGTAAATACTACCCAGGGCCTGAAACATGAAGCTTCTCAGCACAAAGAACCCTTTAGTTATAAAATAAAGCTTCCTAAAGCCAGCTTTTATGGGCTGTTGGCAGTACAAATGGTTCTTGAAGCTAAATGGAATTTGATTTCTTAAGGATCCCATTATAACTTACTAAACCTTTCCTTCTTGATTTCTTTGGAGGCTGGGTGATAATTCTTGAGTTAAGATGTAGATGAAAGATGACATCATTCTAAGAAAAAGAGCATGTGTCTGTGTAGCAAAATCAAAATAGAGTTATAGAGCAGAAAGGGGGAAAAAAAACTAATTCTGCCTTTCCTGCCTAATCTTCCCTATTACCTACTTTCCTGTCCTTGCTCTGATGCAGAACCTAAACATAAGGCCATTAGGTTTGAAGGAACACAATGTGGGATATAAAAGGAAACTAGGCTTTAATTCAGGAGACCTGAGCCTAGATCTAATTCTGCCACCACCAAGCTATATGATCTCGGACAAGACCCATTTCCAAACCTGTGAAAAAAATGATAGACAGACAGACAGGCATTAATATGAATACTTTTTCATTCCTACAAACAAAAGGATCCATTTGTTCTCCCCCATTAGCTTGTGCTTGAATGGAGGGCTAAAGGAAGCCCAGAGCACATACTAAGGAAAACATAAGAGAAAATAGGCCTTGGTTCTCTCCTTATCTCTGCCGCAGAATCCCTCACCCCTTGCTGCTTCTACTGGCTTAAATCTCTATCACCACACTAAACCCAAAAGAGCCCCCTCTCAAGAGCACAAAGAAGTCCAAGGCCAACAATACACTTTACACTAATGAAGAGCTACAAGAACTACAAGCAGTCTAGTGTTGTTAGCAGATAGCTTCAATAAATGGGACACAGAATCCCTTCCCCTCTATGCCATAATTCACTCAAGATAGAAAACTCTTTGTCTTAAGAGGGCCTAATGTTGACCTCTAAGAGGGAGGCTTTACACTGGCAAGAGGAACAACTGCATTTGATACAAACTATGTAAGTCACAGGTCATAAAACATCTCAGTCCTGTGCTACTAACTGATGCACACAGAGCTAAGAATTATCCAGAAATAGAAGGTGAAGTAGTCCATTTAACAATAAAGGGGCAAACAGCAGCTATTTAGGAGTCCAAATCACAAGACAGTCTGAACAAATTTCAATAGAAAGGCATTTCTGTACACTGTTGGTAGTAGTGTAAATCGGTATAATCACTATGGCAAACAGGACGGAGGTACTTCAGAAAACTAAATATAGGAGTTCCTGTCGTGGCACAGTGGTTAACGAATCCGACTAGGAACCATGAGGTTGCGGGTTCGATCCCTGCCCTTGCTCAGTGGGTTAACGATCCGGCGTTGCCGTGAGCTGCGGTGTAGGTTGCAGACGCGGCTCGGATCCTGCGTTGCTGTGGCTGCGGTGCAGGCCAGTGGCCACAGCTCCGATTAGACCCCTAGCCTGGGAACCTCCACATGCCGCGGGTGCGGCCATAAACCCGCGGCCATAAAATGACAAAAAGGCAAAAAAAAAAAAAAAGAAAACTAAATATAGAACTATCATATGACCCAGCAATCCCACTCCTGGGCATATAATCCCACTCCTGGACAAAACTTTTCTTGAAAAAGACACATGCACCCGCATGTTCACCGCAGCACTATTCACAATAGCCAAGACATGGAAACAATCTAAATGTCCACTGACAGAAGAATGGATTAAGAAGATGTGGTATATATACACAATGAAACACTACTTAGCCATAAAAAAGAACAAAATAATGTCATTTGCAGCAATATGGATGGAAGTAGAGACTCTCATACTAAGTGAAATAAGTCGGAAAAAGAAAGATATGATATCACTTATACCTGGAATCTTATATATGGCACAAATGAACCTTTCTACAGAAAAGAAACAAACTCATGAACTTGGAGAACAGCCTTGTGGTTGCCAAGGTGGAGAGAGTGGGATGGACTGAGAGTTTGGAGTTAAGAGATGCAAACTATTGCATTTGAAGTAGATAGGCAACGAGATTCTGCTGGCATTAACTGGGAACTATATTTAGTCACTTGTGATGTAACATGATGGAGTACAATGTAAGAAAAGCAATGCATGTATATGTGTGTGTGTATATAGATCTATGTATATGTGTGTATATATATGACTGGGTCACTTTGCTGTACAGCAGAAATTGATAGAACATTGTAAATTAACTATGATAGAAAAAATAAAAACCTAAAAAAAAGCATTTTAGCCCATAATATCCCAATCCATGTCCCAAAATATCCCCCAGAAAAAAGATGTTGTTAAAATGACAAACGCAATGCAAACATGTATCTCTAAATTAGTTCACAGAAAAGAGGCAACATATTCCAACAACTGGCACGTGAAGAGATCCCTTGTAGCCTAGTGGTTAAGGATCCAGCATTGTTGCTGCTGTGACATGGGTTCGATCCCTGGCCTGGGAATTTCTGCATACCACAGGTGCAGCCAAAAAAAAAGCACATGAAACAGTCCTAACATATTAAAATCCCTCACCATCACCAATACAGGACAGGAAACTGGCTACTTAATTTTTAAAAAAGAGAAAAAAAAGCATAATTTTCCAAATGAGTCAGTGGTAGGTGTGCAAACATACCAACAGCGCTAACTACCTGTTCCTAAGCAAAAATACCTCAATATATCTGCCACACTCACCAACTTAAGGTTCCCATTAAGAGAGGTAGTAAGTTTACAAGTCAGTGATGAAAGAATAGAGAAACGAAAGGGAAAAGCACTAACTTTACAAGAGAATCTTGGCAAACACCGCCTTCACCAAGTGATGAAGGTTAACATCACCAGAGGTGCCTGTGGATGTCACACACTCCCCTCCTGCATACGATGGGAAGGGAAGGGAGCTTTACTTCTGTAGCCTTCTTTTCAAAAACCTGTAACTCCAATCTAATCAGAAGAAACCATGAGACAAACCCAAACTGAGGGACAATCCACAAAATAACAATCAGTACTCCTCAAAACTATTAAGGTCATGAAAAACAAAAGATTCAGAAACTGTCACAGATCAAAGATCAAAGGACACATGGAGACTAAACGCAATACAGTAACCCTGGACTGGATCCTGGGACAGAAGAAGGACATAAGAAAGCTAGGGAAATCCCCAAAAGTCAGGAATTTAGTTAATAGTAGTGAGCCAAGGTAATTTTCTTGGTTTTGACAAATGTACCATGCTAGCATAAGATGTTAACAATAAGTGAAGCTGGAAAGATGGGTATACAGAAACTTTCTGCACTTCACGCATTTCCTGCATATGTGAAACTATTCCAAAAGAAATGTATTCAAAAATAAGCAACAAAGAACAACAAAAAGCCAGGAGTGAAAGTAACCAGTGTTAGGAGTGAAATTTCTGACTTCAGAGACCCCACCACAGCACCCAGGCTGGAGTGGATGCTGTTGGCAGGGGAGGAGGACAGAGAGGTGTTGGGAGAGGTCTGCCCCAGGGTACAGCAAATCTCCACACTACCTGCACTGAAATACTCATCTTCCGAGAGGGCTGTCACTTCCGTATCCAGCGGGATGGGGTCGCATAACAGAATGTCTTTGCCCAACACATCACATTCGTACCCATCATCAAAGAGCAATTTATACTTTCCAGCTCCAACATCTCGTGTGATTTTTCCAGAGTAAAAATAGCCATTGGAAGACCACTTGGCTACAACACGGAGCCCTACAAAGCTGTTCCCTGGAGAGGAGGCATCTAAGCCATCAGAAGGGCCAGTAGCAGTCTGGAAAGGAATCTCTGGAGAGTCGCTTCGACGCAAAGCACCAGCACCCGTGTCTGCTCGTCTGGTGGAGTCTGGCACTCGGGGCACAATACGGGTGAAGGATTTCTCATCTGGTGACATGCTAGGTGAAATGTCCTCTATGCCCAAGGGGCCAGACACAGCTGTTTCCCTAAAGATAGATAAGAGACAGGAGAAGGCAGTGAGAATAAGCAGAGCCAAGGGCTTATGTACCAGTTTCCCCAGTCCTTTGTCTGTGGGTCTCCAGCCCATTCTCTGCTAACCCCACCACAGGCATAAGCCTGGTCTCAGGGCCTCACTCTGATCCCTGCCCACTCCCCGGTCAGTGTGGGCCCCTCTTCTCCCTCCTGACACCCCACATACTCTCTACTCCCCTCTATTCTCTCTACTCCCTTTTGTTCTAAACAAGTCATAGACTAAGTGTATCTCACACTACCCGGGTACCTGGTTCCAGTGGTCCGAGAAGGCGGGCGGCCCCTTCGCCCGCGCCCACGAGGTGTGACTGGAGCCTTCCCTCCCTGTCTGATGCCAAGGCCTGCATCACCATCCTCCTCACACACTGGCGTCCCTGTCTGACTGACCCCTTTTCTAGGACTAGAGAATGAAGACAGGTTAGTCTGATAGCACTTGCTACTGGATCCTTTCTTCACAGTCTCCCCTTGGTCCTCAGACTACATGCCAGGCCAACATGTGCTAAGGCTCAAGGGCAGCAGGAAGCTGGTCCACAGGCCCACCACCCAAATATTAGCTGGGGAGCAGGAATGCAGGATAAAAGTAAAGACATCCTCCCATACGCAAGTCTGTTCCCTCCTGACAAAGCTTCCTACTGCTGCCCTCAAAAACAGCACATCCATTTCTGCCCTGCCTTCTCTTGTACTTCAGGCTGTGGATACCTGTAGAGGAAAACAAAAAGCTAGGGAAGATGTCAAGTTGGGCCACTACCCCAAACTTACTGTTCTCCCAACCAAACACTTGTAGGCTGCAGAAATTGGGGGGTGGGGGTGGGGGGAGAGCATGTGTCAGCATTCCCAAAGTCCCCTCACCTGCTTTCTGCATTTTCTCAGGAAGTCTACCTCCCACAGGGCTCCACCCTATCTCCCATGAGAACCTCAAATAGGAGGAACAAAAGGGGAGGAAAAGGCATTGATTTATCCGAGATGGTGGACGGAGCGACTTCCCATTACTCCCCTTTTCCTGTGATATTGAAATGTCAGCCACCCTGCCCCTGCTGTGGCTCTCTCTCTGGAGACCCTGTCTGCACCTCAGTTTTCCTGGGCCTCCTCGGGAGCTGGGCAAGGCAAAATCTGCAGGTTCCGTCCCACTGGTTTTCCCTTTGAGTGGTCCGGCTCCTCTCCCTGAGCTGCCACTGCTGTGCACGGCTGAGAGACTACCACTTGACGTGCGGTGTAAGCTGGATGCCTTGGAGGAGAAGGAACTGATATCTCCCAGATCACCCGAAGAGCCCCCAGTCTGTGAAGGGGAAACTTCAGTTTCACACTCCTGACACTCTACGATTGGCTCTTCAGTCTCCTGCAAGGAAGGAATGGATACAAGAGCTCAAAAAAGCCACAACAAGAGTTCCCTGGTGGCTCAGTGGCTTAAGGATCCGGCACCGTCACTGCAGGTCATTGCTGTGGTGCAGGTTAAATCCCTGGCCTGGGAACTTCTGCAAGCTGGGGGTGGGGGGGAAATCCGCAATAACGTAATCCTAATATCATGGCTAGAAAAACCTAGAGATGGCAAGAAATTTTTCTTTTTTTTTTTTTTTTTTGTCTTTTTGCTTTTCTAGGGCCGCTCCCATGGCATATGGAGGTTCCCAGGCTAGGGGTCTAACAGGAGCTGTAGCCACCAGCCTTCACCATAGCCACAGCAACGCGGAGTCCGAGCCGCGTCTGCAACCTACACCACAGCTCACAGCAACTCTGGATCCTTAACTCACTGAGCAAGGCCAGGGATCGAACCCGCAATCTCATCGTTCTTAGTCAGATTTGTTAACCACCGAGCCATGACGGGAACTCCAAGAAATTTCTTTTTTCTTTTCTTTTTGTCTTTTTGTCCTTTTATGGCCGCACTTGCGACATGTGGAGGTTCCCAGGCTAGGGGTCTAATAGGAACTGTAGCCGCCAGCCTATTCCAGAGCCACAGCAATGCCAGATCCAAGCCACATCTGCAACCTACACCACAGCTCACAGCAACACCACATCCCACTGAGTGAGGCCAAGGATCAAACCCGCAACCTCATGGTTCTTAGATTCATTTCCACTGCACCACAATGGGAACTCCAAGATGGCAAGAAATTTCAATTCAGAAAGGTGGGGATTTGGAGTTCCCACTGTGGCACATTGGGTAAAGGACCTGGCATTGCCGCAGCTGCGGCTTAGATTCAATCCCTGGGAATTCCCGTCATGGCTCAGTGGTTAATGAATCCGACTAGGAACCGTGAGGTTGCAGGTTCGATCTCTAGTCTTGCTCAGTGTGTTAAGGATCCGGCGTTGCTGTGAGCTGTGGTGTAGGATGCAGATGCGGCTCGGATCCCGCGTTGTTGTGGCTGTGGCGAAGGCCAGCGGCTACAGCTCCTGTTAGACCCCTAGCCCGGGAACCTCCATATGCCACGGGTGCAGCCCTAGATAAGCCAAAAAGAGAAATAAATAAATAAATAAATAGATTCAATCCCTGACCCAAGAACTTTCATATCCTGCAAGTGCAACCATTAAAGGAAAAAAAAAAAAAAAAAGGTGGGAATCAGGAGAAGGGAATAATAATGGAAATGTCCTAAATATGTTTTGAGTAATCGTTACAATCATTGTCAAAAGCCACTGAACATTTAAGACCTGTGCATTCTACAAGAAATATATACCTCAATAAAAAATAAATTAGGATGGTACTAGATTGGGAAGAAAGAGACTTTTACCCCAGGCTAAGTCAAATTATTTTTTTCCTGATCAAGTTCACAAACTTTGGCGGCTGAGATCCCAGCAAGGATTCCAACCTAGAGGACAGAGGTCATTTCCCATCTAACAGAAGACAGATAAAGGAGTAGGAACGATAGAAGAGGAAAATGAATGGTTAGGAGCCCTTCTGGGTACATGATTATAGCAGTGGGTAGCCTCACATGTTTCTTGAAATTAGCTATTTCACAAATTTCCAGTATCTACAGAGGACACGAATGTCAAACAGACTGTCTTACTCCCATGCTTACTTTGATGGACTGGTAGTTGCCTGGAGCTCAGTTTTAAGCAACCTCTGAGGCTAATTCCCAGGTTTAGTGAGAAAAGGTTCTAGGACCAATCAGCAATGTCCTCTATGAGCACAGGATTGAAAGATTATAGCACAGGTGTTGCCTTCCTCTCTAGACTGTTCATGCATAATTGTCAGAGAAAATACAGCAAAATATGAGACAGACTCTTCCCTCAAAGAGTTTACGATCTCTCTGGGAAACAAGTATGCAAGGCACACACAGACATACATTTAAGCAATGCTATAAGACAATTAACCGATTATTTTTGACCACTCTCTTCTTAAAAATCTCTCCTCCTCTAGAATCTATCAAGTCACTTTCTCGTCCCTTCAATCTACCTCTTTAGCTACTTCTATTTATACCTCTTTTTCAGCTCCTCATTCTCTGCTTATTTCTTTTATTTTATTTTTTTTTGCCTTTTGTCATTTTATGGCCGCGGGTTTATGGCCGCACCCGCGGCATGTGGAGGTTCCCAGGCTAGGGGTCTAATCGGAGCTGTGGCCACTGGCCTGCGCCGCAGCCACAGCAACGCAGGATCCGAGCCGCGTCTGCAACCTACACCACAGCTCACGGCAACGCCGGATCGTTAACCCA